>QVNW01000101.1:0-140243 GCA_014825475.1 Pseudomyrmex flavicornis | reverse complement strand
ATCAAACCATGTGGTTTTAATCGCGAGTATGTCATTATTTCAATTTTGTTGTTTAGCATGAAAAACGCATTTAAATGCAAAAATCAGTGCCTTTCAGGCTGAATATCAAATTAAAACTATCTGTTACTCCTAGAGCTCGTCAAAACGCATCAAACCATGTGGGTTTAATCGCGATTATGTCATTTTTTCAATATTGTTGTGCTGGGTGAAAATCTCAGTAAAATGCAAAACTCACTGCTTTTTGGGCCGAATATCAAAATAAAACTTTTTGTTAATCTTAGAGCTCGTCAAGACGCATCAAACCATCTGGTCATAATCCCGATTATGTCAATTTTTTTATTTTTGATATGGTAACACCGCAACACAATTAAACGTGAAAAACGATGAATGTTCGCTGCCGAAGATTGTGATGAAATGGAGCAGACATTGATGTATAGACTAGAAATATGTAAGAAATGGTAGGCAGTATTACGGCCATGGTGTACACATGTGGATAGTTATTGTTAGAGAATATGTAGAAGTGGTGGTATAATTTACCGTCCTACTTTGTACAGACTGCGGACTGTTAGATGCAGTAATATGCACTGCTTCTGGCGTGGGGTGAAAAATATATCACATGGTTGGACATGATTAACTTTATACGAGTAAAGGTAAAGTATCATGTTTCCAAAAAAAAATAATGTTTCTATTAGGAAAAAAGTTTTTTGGTTGTTCACATATCACAGAATAGCGTGGTTACTTGTGGACATAGCACGGAATAGAATCTTTTTCACGCATTTTACATCGTGTACGCACTATTAGCTCGTGCACGTGGCTACGTAGTTGCCGATATACACCAGGTTTGGATATTGCGCTGCTGTACGAGACGGCAAACCGATTACTCATTCTTGTATAGGCTTGGCCGCTTTTAGACTTCTTTCTGGTTGTAAACACCGTAAACACTTGTGAGCGCCGTTTGTTGCTATACCTCGGTAAATTTTAAAAAGTCACGGGGAACGTCAAGTTATGTACATATCTCGAAAATCATCATATCTCGCAGATCGATATATCTCGCAAATCGATATATGTTTTCACCATGTCCGCGTATCTTAATCGTTCGAATGCTAGTCAACGCGATTGGTCATTTCTGTCAATCAACTGTTACGATTAATTAGCTCCAACGGAATAATCGATCGATTATGTTAATTGGAGATGAATGGAAACGGTAAGAGAGCCCAAAACTCTGAACACTGCTAATCGACGCACGCGCGGCAGAGTGCACATCATAGCACAGAACAGAACCAAAGATAGTATTTTTAATTAGGTTGGTTTAGAAATGTAAGCTGCGTTTGAGTGAAACCAGCGGTTGAGTTGATCGAGAGAGTCGTAAATCGTAAGAAAGTACAAATGGGATGACCGTTTTCTGTTTTCTTTCTGATATTGCGTAATGAAACCGAGCGTGTCATGCAGGGTTATGTTTATACTTTTCTAACCTCAAATGCATTGTTCGACCGTGTATCCAAATAATCTCTATGTTTCTATATAAAAGTATCATATGTAGCGGCGTAACAATACTTTGATAGTTGCATTTGTAATTATATTTAAAAAATGAGCGATTCGGAAGAGGATAATTACGCGACATTCGGTGTTTCTCTGGATCCTTTAGACGAAGGTAAATGCAATTACGCATAAAATTTATAAGTGCATATTAAAACATTTATGTGTTGTCTAATATTGCAAACATTTATCATCTTTATCAAAATTTATCAAACCTTTTGTAGAGAATATTCCACGAAAGAAACCTGTCACAATTGAAGATCAATATGCCTATGACGCTCAAGGTAGACGTAGGTTTCATGGAGCGTTTACTGGTGGCTTTTCAGCAGGATACTTCAATACTGTTGGCACTCGCGATGGCTGGAGGCCACAGCAATTTACATCTTCTAGGAGCAGCAAGGCAGACGCTATTACTCAACGGCCTGAAGACTTTATGGATGAGGAAGATACAAGTCTTTTTGGAATTGCTCCCAAAGGAATTCGAGCTACTAGTGATTATGCTGATCATGGAGAGAAAGGAAAGAAAAGAGAGAGAATAAGTCAAGATAATAATGGTCCTATTCCTGGTACTCCTGTTCTAAAAGAACTTCTAAAACCTGTCAAGTTAGTATTTGTAAAATAATGTTCAAATTAAAATAAATAGTAAAATTATACTAATGATTAAATTTTTTAGTCACTTTTTAATTTTTCAATTAAAAAGCTTTAATTAATATATTTCTTGTAATTAAATAAAAATTTAAATAAATATTCAAAGCTAATACTCAATCTTCTCTCTTGGTTATAATTGCAGAGAAACTATTGGTATTGTTTTACTCAAGAAGATGGGTTGGAAACCTGGTCAGGGTGTAGGTTCTAGACTCACAAAGAAAGAAAAGCATAAGATAAGACAACGTAATGAAAAATTAAAATTAGTGCAAGAACATTCTGAAGTGATGGCAAGCAATTCTGAAGACTCGGATGATGATTCTACCAATATTACTTTCGCACCTGATGACTACGAGCCATTCACTTGCAAACCAAAAGATAATTATTTTGGTATCGGCTATTCGGGTTTAGATAGACGAAAAATTCTTTCCAGTCACATTAATTTATTCGACGCCCCAGCATTTTGCATACAAGATAAAAACAAGAAATTGTCCATTCATGGTCAGGCATTCGGAGTTGGTGCATTCGAAGTCGATGATGAAGACATATATGAGAAAGAAGATATGTCGCGGTACGATTTTGCTTTGGGTCCCGAGCGTAAGACGAAGACGAGATGGTCTCAGGACGGTCCGAGTAGTTCGCAAACCAATTGCCTGGAAGGTTTTGTCCGCGCGAAAGAGAGATTAGAGAGTAAGAAAGTTTTCAAACCTTCTGAACTGCCGAAAGATTTCACACCGGTGCATGCTGTTCGAAAAAGCAGATTCTATCCACCTATTACAGCTCCAGTAGAAAGTAACAAACGAAGGGAGCCATTAAATGCAATGGATAGAGCGCGGATTTTAGAAGATCCCAACGATCGTTCAAATAAGCCGCAGACGCCATCGTCAAGCATGTCCGTTGCTTCAAATATCATTTCGAAAACGTTGAATTTACATGGAAAGCAACAAGTTGAAGAAAGAAAAAAATTGCAGAGTCAACAGTCAGCGGCGAGCAACTCTTGGCTAGATAAATTAAATGTGCAAAACTTTGTTAAAGGTAGTGTCGTCGATTCTGAACAGGACACAGGTAGTTTGAAGACATTAGAAAGTTTCAAAGAATCCGCTTCCGCAGTTGAGCAATCAAACACGGATAAATCGGCGAAAAGTGATGATTCGTTGAGTAAAAGCGAAACGAATAAACTGTTTTTGTCTGACCCGGATAAACAAAAACGGTTCGAGCAGTATCTTGTCTTTTTGAAGAACAACGAAAGCAATAAGCTCGAAACCATTCAACCACTTTCCATGACCGAATGGGATAGAGAGCAAGAACGCACGGAATTTGAGCAAGCGGTGAAACTTGTACAGTCGAATAATTACATGGCAGACACATTTGTACATAGCGCCAATTCTGTAGATAAAGTGGATCCGGAAAAAGATAAAAAAGAAGCGGTGAGATTGAAGATGTTCGGCAAGCTTACGCGAAAACGAAGTGAATGGAAACCGGCGAGTATCATTTGCAAAAGATTTAATATTCCCGAACCGAAAGTTGGTTGTGCTCCGGTCGAGACGGAGCGGAAATCAGCGAAATTCTCCGTCTTCGATTCTCTAGACTGGTGTAGCTCGTCCAAATTCACGAAAGCCACGGATAAGACGCAGATCGAAGAAATTCCTCAAACGTCGAAGAAACCAAAAGAAAATGCAAACAAAGATATTCTCAATGCTCATACTGATAATATTCCTAACATCTATCAAATCTCCGAACCTGTTTCCGAAAAATTTAAAATGTTTGAAGCTTCCTACGAGAAAATTTTTGGGAAGGGCATTCAAAGTATTTCTTCTGTAGCATCAAAAGATGTTGCACAAGATGTTGGCGATAACGAATTAAAGAATGAGAAAGACCAAGAAGCAGAAAACAAACAAGTGACTTCTAAGGAATCAGCGATTGCGTTAAAAGATCAATCGGAAGAGAAAAAGGACTTGTTTAAGGCGATTTTTCTGAGCAGCAGTGAGGATTCTGACAGCGAATCGGAAGAAAAAGTCGACAGCGAAGCGTTAAAATCGGTCTTAATCGGCAAAGATCCAAAGGAGATCAATATACAGCGAAACACATCACCGCCACGAGGTATCTTTGCAAAAGTAGATCTTGACAGTTTGGTAACGAAACGTGTCAACGATGAAAATAGTACGTCCAAGATTTCGGAAACTAGTTTGTCAACGAGCGACAGTTTGTCACAGAATGTTGCAACAAATCGTGACAACATAAACAATGACACTGAAATATCACCGGATATGTACGGTCCGGCTCTGCCGGAAAGATTGTTGAAACAGGACAGCGTTGCAACCACAATAGAAGAAGCTGGCAGTACGAATCAGTCGCTAAAACCGGTATTTCGTAGTATTGTAGTGTCGAAGATTACGGAGGATACGAGATTCGGTGGAAAATGGGTGGAGCGGAACATGATGAAGAAGTCAAAGAAAGAAAAGAAGAAGCATAAACACAAGGATCATAAAAGTCCGAAGCAGAAGAAAAAGTCGAAGAAGGAGAAACGTTCGAAACATTAATCTCTGTTTGTAATTCGAACGTTATTACGTGTAAATCAATTTATATCCGTGTAATTAAAATATTAAATGCAATTGTAATGTAATGCTTGTGAAAAATAATGTAAATGTACATAAAGACGCGTTCGAGATAGTCATATTTGTTCCGCGTATCATTTAAAAGCTTGTTTTCCGAAGCTACGATACGTGGATTGATAATGCACGACTTTTCACTTTGATTTACTTACTTCGTTTATAATATGCAAAGAAGAAGAACCTTTATATATAAAAGTTGCCATTAAATCGAGCTTTTACTGGATTTTAAATAATTGATTTATTTCATTAAAATGAAGTTTACATATTTTACGCAATAAGTTTTTAACAGTTGTGTTTATTGCACGTAATATGCTTTACACACATTCATGATCACGCGCGAGTTGTTCTCGACTTTGTGCGCTTTTTTGTGAAAAAAATGCGTGAGTGAATGCATTAAATAGGAAGGGGAAAAAACTACTTTCAGTGAATGTTACGACAATGCAGATTGTGATCTAAAGTTTTTGGTCAATCCATTATGTGGTATGCAGGGATACACACATGTATATGTATTATGTTCTACTCTGCGAAAATGTTTAAATATACATATTTGGCGCCAACAACAATGCACGCTCTGAATAATTTCAAATGTGCGCAGTTTTTATGTGGTATATAATGAAGCTCTCTTGCCGCCAAACATGTATATTCTCTTTTACATCGGTATACATATGTATCTAAGTATGAATTTGAGCAGTCTGCTTTTTTACAGTATCGTCGAATGTCACATTTTTCCGGGATACGATAAAAGCATGTGACGCCTTATAAAGAATCAAGAGTCTTTTCAGCAAGATCGTGCAAATTGCAAAACAAAAAATCGTTAGTCCGACGTCATGGAGTTCCTCGAAGCAGGTCTGCTGGAATTTCCGGATCCAGTCTTTTTATCTGCACTGAAACGAGCCGTAATTCAACAATAGAGAAAACAGTAAGTTTTGCGCATTTATTAAATAATAAATTGCATGTGTAGCTTTCTCTTCTTAATAGCTCACCTGCTGCTTCTCGAACCTCTTTTGAACATGGCTGTTAATTTCTTCTTTAAATTCTTCTTTTCCATCTTGCTGCTTTCATTGAGGCTTGTTTCAGAACCAGATGTCTGTCAAGTATTTGATTAGTTTAATAAATAATGTTTTATACGAATAGAAAGAATAATTTTGAATCTGTAAATTTCTTCTTGCCTGAAGCGAGTAGTCGGTCATGTTCGAGTCGTCGACGCTGGACGATTTTGTTAGCCTATGAGTTAATTTTTTTATTATTCCTTTGCTGTGTTTCTTGTCCCGATCTAGCAAATCATTTTATAAAAATTTGTTGTAGTTGTTTTAACAATATTTTAAATGTAATTTGTAACTGTTTTTGTTAAAAAAAACTATATTATTGCCGATATTATCTCTTTGTTAGCTTGTTACCTATCTACACTGGAATCTCTTTGTCGACTGTTTCCACGAGAACTAGCTTCCGATCCCTCCAATGATTGCATGCTTGACAAGTTGCTATCCGTGCCCCATATTGCCGGAGACTGTGCATTACGTGCAAAAAAAAAAAAAAATATTAGTATATAATCGTAACAATATAGAAAAGTTTAAGGGTAGCTTATTTGCATTACAAAACTAATATAAATATTATATGTAGAAAGAGAATTTTTATGTCATGAAAAGAATTTATATACTTACCTCTTGACGTCCAGATGTTTGTTCCAAAGATAGACTCTTTCTCTTTAAACGCGGTTTAGTGTGATTCAACATGACTCCTTTTCCTGGATCGCTTTCCACCGACGTCGATCTAGTTTAACATTTTGTACATGTTTTTAATAATTTGCTTGAGAAATTATTCAGAAAGAAAGAATGAGTTGCAAAAGAGCTCACCTCTTTCCGAATTTCTTCAATCGCGTTGCATTTACTTCGTCCGCCGCTTTTTTCGATTCCTTAAGTTCTTTTGCTACATCCATTAATTTTCTAATAGTGTACTCTAGTTTTTCCGTTCGTTCTCCAAGTACCGGAGTTACGACTGTTTAAAAGTACAAGCAAATAATAAGAAAACTGTGTAACACAGTTGGAAAATTTGTGAATCGATTTCAAATGAGTACCTTTTACGTTATCGCTTTTTGTTTCCAACATCGGCGATGATTCTCTCGATTTTGGTCCCTACGGCGTTGATTGATTTTAAAGCGCGTTTACAAATTTTATTGTCATATGTCAATTATATGAATATATATGTATTTTGTACCTTTAATCGTCTCGGCGGAGTTGGCGTATATGCTTCGGACGTTCCATTTTCTCCTATGGTGTTTAACTCGGGAAATAGTTGCAGCAAGTCTTGAACTTGTTGCATAAGAATATTAATGTTCCGCAATTCGATTTGCTCCAACTTATACTTGTTCACTATTACTTCTTTGAGTTCCTGCCTTTCCTTTTCGTGCCGTTCTTTCTCACGTCTCATCTTCTCGTTGCTCGTTCGTAATTTCGCGTGCGCGTCTCTCAGTTCGAGTAGATCGCATTGCAACTGAAATCGATTAATTGTCGTTACGAACACTTGTTTAACGATTAACTTTCTAAAATATATTACATATAAATATATTACATATAAATATGGAATTCACCTCTGATAATTTCTTTTTACTTTCTTCTTTCTCTTCGTCAAATATTTTCTTCAACTGATCTTGTTTCCTCTTGTTTTCAAGTCGCTCTTTACTGCGTTCTCTTTCTATCTGCAAAACAAATGTTTAGAGAATAATAGAAAAGATACGAATCGATTATTAAAAATATCCTTTTAATTTACATTCAATTTTTAATTATTACCTCGAATAGCGTTTGACGCAAATCTCGCGCTAACGTTGCCGTTTCTTGCAACAATCTCTGATGTTCTTCTCTTTCTTTTTGCCATGCCAATTCCATTCGCACTTTCAGTCCCGGAATCTTCGAACGGCCGCTGGTGAGCAATCGTTCCTCCTCTAACTGCAATCGTAAAGAATTTATTAAGATGTTAAAACAATTTTCTTAAAATTTCTTACTTGCATCTAATCAACTCATAATTTCCAATTACCTCATTAATTCGAGATTGCAGTTCGGAGACTTTAACATGACTGGCTGATTTTTCGGAAACCAATTCAGCCTTTAATCTAGAAGCTTCGAGCCTTGTCTCAGAAAGTTCATCTTCCATGCAACTAATTTGTTTTTCTAGTATTAACACATTGGCTCTCGCTGTTTCTTCGTCCTGAAATGGTGAAAATTAAATATTTTTCAAATAATATGTCTTATTAGTATAGCAACGTATACTCTGAAATATCTTTAAAAGAAAGAAAAATATGATCTGTGATATTATACTAATATTACGTATCGTTATAAAACCAACCTCGTCTGACTTGCCGGAGGATGCATTAGAAAGTCTACCTTGTCGCGTGGACTTTAGTTCGCCAATAGTTTTTTGTGCACCTTCTAGCATGTGCTTGTAAGTATCACGCTCGCGTTTATATCGCGACAATTGATTCTGAATTGCCTGGATTTCATCGTTGATCGCCGTAATTCTGTGCTCATAGCGCATTTTACATTGCGCCAAATCCGCCTTTTTAGCTTTTTCCGTGTTTGCCAAAGCGTTCTTTAATTTCCGAATTTCGGACTCCAGTGCCGTGATATCGGGTGTTAATACTTGATGAATCTTCGAAACCGCTTCGTAGTCTTTTAATTTTGTCGACAAATCGTCGTTCTACATAAAATCCATGGAGTAGACACATAAAATTATAACTTAGATTTTCTTTAATATGTTTGAAGCAACAAAATTAGATTGTAACATTTACTTACAACTTTCTTCATATCTTCCACTCGTTCTAACAAAGTGGCATTTTCTTTCTTTAACGCATTGATTTCATCATTCAATTCTAATACGATAACTTTATTCGGTGCCTGGCTGTCTCGAATTTGACTCTAAAATTGTCAATCGAACAGAATAATCTTCGATTTACACAGAAATTCCAACCAAATGCAAATAACATATAAGTCAAAATTGCATGATAAATCTCATACCTCAAGAGCGGATTTTTCTAATCGCCATTCGTTTTCTTTTATTCTTATTGAGTTGCGTAGCTCCTCAAGTTCCGCTTGAATATTTTTCAACTCTTTTTTATGCTCCGAACACTTGCTATGGTGAAACATAAAATTAAATAAAGAAAGATGCGGGAAATACGCGTTGTTAACAGTGAATTCTTACTCCTCACACCGTTAGTGTCGAATTGCTGTTTACCTATTCAAAGATTCATTTTCCTTTTCAAGTTTCAGCTTTGAGTTTGTAATCTCTTGATATTTTGTGGTTTGAGCCTCGTGTTCTTGTAGATGCTTCTTAATCTCATTCTCTAAATCTAAAAATTTAATCGTGTGTTAACACACGCAATTTTTATAATTAACTTGAAAATAAAATAAAGTATTTAATAATTTATTTTTGTAGTCTGATACTTTACTTGAAATTTTCTCGCTGTAAGTCTGCTTCATTTCATTCATGTGCTTTGTATTTTGTCCAGCTTTTTCTAAAGAAGTTATCTTTTTGTTCAGTGCCGTTATTTCAGTTTCTTTCGCTTTTTTTTCATTATCAAGTTGCGACGTCAATTTTTCGCTTTCACGTTTGAGCTCCGCAATTTGTGCAGTCAGATCCGTAATCTTTGCCGATGTTGTGGATTTTGTATTTTCCAGTTCCTTCTTCAAACGTTTCACCTCGGCATCGAGCTTAGCTTTTGTCTGTTCAACCTATTTTAATCAAAAGAAAAATTGAATAGATTTTCCATGTAAACCTAACAGATATATTTGATTCTAAAAATACAAAATATACGCACAGATGTCATTGATTGCGACAGTTTTGATTCTCTTTCAGTGTACGATGACAGATCATCTTGTAATCTTTTACATTTGTCCTGTTCTTGCGATAGTTTTTCTTTCAGGTCGTTTATTGTAGTTTCCATCTTCGTCGTATCTTTTTCCGATGACTTAGCCGTTTCTGCATCACAACACAAAAATCGTATTACTCACAATCTTTATATTAAAATATACATAATAAATATTCGAGTGTTATTTAAAGATATAATTTTTTATGATTAAACTAAAAATAAGGTTTTACCGAGATCTTTTTTTAGTTGCACAACTTCGTTATAAATTTTTAATTTCTCAGACGATAACGATAAAAGTTTCGATTTCAGTTTTTCCTTTTCTTCCGAAAGTGCCAATTTTTCTTTTTCCCACGATTTTCTCTCTGCCTCCCGTAAAGTAACCGCTTCGTCTAACTTTTTTTTTACTGCAATAGAAGTTAGAAGTTATCAGTTCATTTAAACTATTTTTGTTTGTTTTGTGTGTTATTCTACATTGATTAATTTAATCTCTCCTACCATTTTGCAAATCAGCATTTTTCGTGTCATCTGCTTTTGCACTCGGTTGAACTTTTTTCTTTTCTTTCTCACTAGCCAGTTCTTTCATAGCAGATTCGAGTTTTTCCTTGAGCAGGTCGTGTTCTTTCAGAAGTTTATCATACTTCATATTGTCTTTATTATCTTTCGACTTTACATCTGGTATATTGATGTTATGTCCATTTTTAATGCCGTTAAATATGTCTTCTGAAATATTAATCATCTATTTGTACAAAATGTTTTTAAAATGGATTTTTATACAAACGTGTAACAACTACTAGTAGCAAACCTATTTCTTTTTCCATTTCATCAACCATTTTTTTTAATTGCACTTTTGTTGTGGCATCTGTTGGCTTCTTTTGCGTTCTATTCTGGAATGCACTGCTTACTTTTTGTAGAATCTCTTCTGTTTTTCTTGCCTAAAATAAATATAAGTTTACACAAAACAATAACCACAGCATGATTTGAACTATAGCAAAGTTTATAAAAACGTTTTTTATATCTATGATATCAATGTTATCATATACATGCTTAATTTTACCTCTTCATATTTTTTCTCCAAATCGGATCGTTCGTTTTCTAATTCCTCAGCTTTGCGTTCTACTTTCCTCAGTTTAAACGATAATATTCGGCAATTTTTGTTCGACTGCTCCAAACTTTTTCGCAAACGAGTGTACTCGTCTGCCTGTTCGTCCCTTATATATGTGAAAATTATATTCATATAAACAACAATGCGGTACAGTGTCCATTCAAATTGTTGCTTTTAAGTATCTCTGTTCCTTCAAAGACGGGAAAAGAATTTTTGATAGGAAATTTGGAAAGGAAGAGCAGTGTGATATTCCACTTGATGCTCTCCTAAAAAATCCACAAATTTTGTAAATTCGTAAAACATTATTTTCTCTTTTTTTTTTATTTTGCTTAAAAATTTCTTTAATATGAATGCTTGCAAAAAATACATGTGATCCCACAAAAGTAAAAAGTGATAAAAAATTACATAATGGATTTTATACGTGAGCTTGGTTACCAAAGATACACAGTTCCGTATTCGGCGTAAAGCGAAGTAGTCGGACGTGTGGGGATCACATACATCTCAAATCCTTCCCAAATCGTCGTCCTGCAACAATCCATATAGCTCATTTTGCAAAAGATTTTGATGCTCTTGCTCGAGACGCGCGTCATTTGCTGGCATGTAGACTTTTTGCATAAAAGTGTTCGATCTTGTAGCGCAAATTTTCTCGTCAAATCGTATATTGAGATATTAAATGGAACTCTCGGAAACAGTTTTTGCAAATTGAAATGTGATAAATGATGATCAAGAGGAACAGAGATACCAACTTTAAAAAAAAAACACGGTGTATGTTAAAACAATAATCTGTAGTTATTTATTGTACTTTACAAAAAAAAACATCTCACAAATATACGGCGAGTCGTATTTCGCAATTAGTAATTCACAATCATGAGCATTTTAAACGTGTTAGTTACAAGAGTGGAAATTCTGTCGTAAGACTCTTGAACTTCAATCGCTATTTCGGCTGATAATCGAATTTGATAATTGTTATTTACCTGATGATAATTAAAGTCACACATGTGTACAATTCTTATGAAATCAATTTATTATAGATATGATTATCTAATGAAGAAGCATATACAAATATGTAAAATATATTGATGTTATTGAATTTAAAATAATATTTGTTTTTCTCTCGTATTTTTACAACATATAGATATTTGGCAAATAACATGCGTGTAACACAAATTACAAAGCGGGATGCCAATAAGATGTTTTACGATAGTTTTTATTGCACAAGAAAATGTAATACCTAAAATTATCTTGCAACTCGTAAATCTCTTCTTCTAATTGTCTGATTTCCTTCTTCATATCCTCATTTTCGTCCATTAAACTCTCGCAAAGGCTCTCGGCTGCCTTCAATTTTGAACGTAATTCCTCATACACTTTATCTCTTTCTCCTCTTAACGGCTTAAAACTCGCTTCTTTCTCCAAACTTTTTACTTTTGCCAGCAATAAATTCTTTTCTTGTGTAAGTACTGTAATAAAAGCAAGATATTGCATAATATTACATGCAAGAGATGCTTCCTAATGATAAATTTTTCAAAAGAGTATACCTTCATTTTTCTTGTATAATTTTGCCACTTCGCCTGTCGATGTTTTGTTCGACATGGTCTCCATAGTCGCCAATCGACGCAGCAATATCTCACTTTTTTCTTTCTCCGCCTTCTCGCACCTCGCTCTCATATCGTTTAATTGAGACTTTAATTTCTCTATCTCACTCTGCGAGGATTAAGTATCGCAATTAACTGATAATTTATTTATATACTTAATCGTGCTTAAATCTTCTCGGCTCTGACACGTTAAAGTATCGTTTTATGAACTAAAAATAATTTAAGCACTTTATGCTATGCGCGCTTTTTTGTTGTCATACATTGTCAGTTCTGAGAAGATTATAAGTACATTATATAAATATATATATATAAATATATTATATATAAAACTTTCGTTTTTTTTAAAGAGAATTTTGTTTTTAATTACGTGCAGACATTATTACGTTTTTGCAGTTAATTTTTTTTTGAGTTGAGTAAGTTAATCAAAACATTTAAACGAGTTGATGCATATTTAGTGGATAATTTGGTAGTATAATTCACGATAGTATGAGAATGGTTTATATG
The DNA here is from genome assembly GCA_014825475.1 of Pseudomyrmex flavicornis. NCBI lineage: Eukaryota > Metazoa > Arthropoda > Insecta > Hymenoptera > Formicidae > Pseudomyrmex > Pseudomyrmex flavicornis. The sequence continues at coordinate 127,394 of QVNW01000101.1, read as the reverse complement.
TGTATATATGTATAAGTGCATATATAACATGGTGCAAGTACAATAAGGCGACGCATAAATTATTGTTACTATACGATTTTTTATGTATGTGCTTTTTAAAGTAACGAGAGCGACGAATCGTCTCACCTTCTCGAATTCTTCTCCCTTTACCGTGACATTATCCAGTCTGCCCTCAACCACCTGTTTCGGCGGTGCTGGTCGTGATTTCCTTACCTAGAGTGGTGTAATAAATGAATGCGCACAATGGAATCTTACACATTTGCACACTCTTATCACTGAATGTCGCTACGCTACCACTTTGCTACATACGATTAAATCAGTAACCGCAAGTCGTCTTTACACAAAAAGAAAACGTTCACAGGCGCATGTGGGTGTGTTTTATTGCAACGACAAAAAAGCGTGTCATGCACTCTCTTATCGGATTAGGCAACGAATAGAATACCTGAATTATGAATTCCACATCGTTTTCCGAAGCGCCTTTGTTAGTGTTACTTATCACATTTTTTATCTGAAGCTTCGCCGGTTTTCTGACGTCTGTGTCGAACAAACGTGAAAGAATTTATGTAAATTTCAGAATTCAATATATATTACAAATAATTTTCAGTTTAATCTCTAAAATATACAGCTAGCATATTCCGACATTATTACTTTCTAGTTTTGGAGTGTCTTTTGGATCCTTATCTATAGCGGAAAGATCCATCAAGGATGTCCATCCAGTCGTCGCCGCCGGTTGCGAGTAATTATTCTTGGTTTCATCTTTCGCCAAGTTCGTGGCGGAAGACCACATCTTTCTGCTCTCAGAATCACTTTAAAATTTATTTAATAAACAACGTAGCTCAATTTACACATTTATCCTCGAGAGAAAGTTAAAGTCACGTTTTTTTATTTAAAGCAAACGAATGCAAAAGTATCTCATCTTATTCAGAGAGTCATATTTAATATATTTCAAAAGATTTAAGATTTTGAGAAATGTGCTAACAATATGCGTTATGTAATAATGAACATTTTGTTCAATGTTCACGAACGATAAATCTTACCGCGTCGGTGAATCCATAGAAAGACTGGGAGACGAAGACGTAATATCTCCGAGACTATTTCTTCTTCCGCCATGCTCTTTGTAATCCCTGAGAAACAATTGTTCAATTCAAGACGTTCAAAGACGCAAAGTTTTCATTATTTTAAAGTTTTTTTTTTACTCAAGAGACTAGTTACCTGAAACACCGTTTGCAACGCGTTGGCCACCGAACTTGTGGGTGGAAACCCAAAGGACAAAGAGGATCACCTTTCTTAGATGAATACGCGGAGTGCATCCTGCATATGCAAGTCCTTTTATCAATAGTTTTTTTTTATATCATCTGTACTCGCGGTCGCGAAATAAAAAATATTTATTCGAATATTTATTTGCAAATGTAATAAAATTAAAAATAATAAAAATGTCTAAAAAATTATATAAACTACAAAAAACTACATAAAACTACATAAAACATTAATTCGCATTGTTGCGCAGTTCTAAAATGTGTTATTTTCTTGAATATTGCAGTTACTCATTCTTACGTCGGCGTCCACTAACACAAATATGGAAGAATTCGTGTTATACGCAAAAAGATAGATGCAAAATTGCTATAATTAGAGTTCACTTTTGAATACAATCAATATGCATAAAAATGGAGTCATTAAACATTTTTATATCTTTATATTTTTATATTAGATTTTATTTTCCATTTTTAATTTTATCTTCCTTTGAGAGTTTCTTTTAAGTCTAAGAGAGACACTATAACAGTTAGATGCAAATATAAATCTTTGCAAATATTGATTTAATAAAAAATTTAAGAAATTTGTGAAAGCAAATTGGAAAGTGGAGTTGCAATCGGTTTTCTCTTTGCGAAATTTTACAGAAGCGGAGAACTGAACAGAAAACTGCAAACTGCATTTTGTCGTCTCTACATATTTTTGACAATTCGCGCACACACATACACACACACACACAAATAACAAGTGTGGCACTTAAAGAACCATGCGCACCGGTGGTTTATTTATAAAATTTCAATGCCACATTATCTTTTCCTTTTCCTACTTTTTACCGACGTAAAATCGAGAAACGAACCGGGAAGAATGAAGAGGTCACACTCGATCGCATCCTCTATTCGATCTCGATCCGTCAACGCGATCTATTTCTTACGCAAGCTGTCGATTGTACAATGATGCTACTCACTTGATCGGCACCGATATTAACCCAAATGCAGCGGGTCGGAGTGAATTAAATTTATCCTAGACTATTGCCGGTCGGGTCGGTCAGAAACGGCCGCTCGTCATCGCGTTGCTCGTCGTCTCTTCCATCCTGAATAAACACGGTAATCGCATTGCAATCACGTAATTGGACAACACTCGCATTGCAAGAAAATAGTTTTCTCGCGATCTCTTGATCACCTTCGGAAAAAAGTTTTATGCTTTTACCCGCATTTTTTTTTTACTTGTCCGCGTATCCCACGATCTCTTTGCCGCGCGCGACGTCACTAATAGCACTAACACAACTCCGCTATTACGGAGTTTGTCCGTTTCCCGTAGCCGAACTGACTGTGTGCGAGATGTACGGGCGATTGGAACTACGCCAAAGTGTATATTTATCTTTAGCTATAAATATAGAGAAGCGCGAAATACACTCATAGATTGCGCGTGTATATATGAGCGTCTTGTGAAGTTTTCTTTATTTATTTTCCGCGTTAATTGCACGATTCTGCGATTTTGGACTTCAAAAACTTGTGTGGAAATTGTACATGTATAGAATTTTCTTCGGTTTATTTATTCTGATACATAAGGCATGTAACATTCTTAAAAAGTTGGGGGCTTCTAAAAGCCTTGCTTGCTACAGTGTCTTGTGAAAGACCATTAATTTTCTCTTAGAAAATTAAAAACTAATTAATATTGTATCACTACTTAAAGATATCGCGACAAAAAAATAAAATTTACACATAAAGCTGAAGTTATTTTTATAGATTTTTTTTATTAAGAAACCACATTTAAACATTTTATCTATATTTTTTTTTCATATATAAAAATCTATTATATCTGTTTATACAACATTATTCTTTAGCCCCTTATATTCCCTCTGTAATAAAAATTATGGAATGTTTATTAAAAAGTGAAATTTTACTTTAACAAATAGTAAATTTTATAAAAATCAAGTTAAACTTACAATAAGTAAAAAATCGGTTATTTTTGCACTTATTTTAAGTTTAAAGTGTCAATTTTAAAAAAGTATCGTGTTTAACAAATTAAAATATTACAAAATAATTTTGTATTATACAATGTGCGCTTTTTTGTTGTCTGCGCGCGTAATAATGTGATTAAATTGATTAAATTGTTGATTAGAACAATAGTTTAACAAATCTTTGATCAAACAATAGCTCACCTAATGCCTAACAAAAATCTTTTCTTCAAAAATATTATCAAATTTTATAATTTGAAAAAATAAATTTCACTTTTTATATAATAACTCTTAAAAACTATTATTTTTATATAGATTATAATTATAGAATAACAAATGATATATGTGTATAAAACACACACACACACACACATATACGAGAAAAATACAAATGTCATACATTTATGCTATTTATATATGATACATGTTTTTGAAAGGACTTTTTGGTAAACAAAAATTCACAGATAATTTAAAAAAAATCGAGTTAAAAAACAGCAAAAGATAAAAATAACTTACCACGATTAGACTATCAGCAAATGTATAATTTATGTAATCCAATTGTAAGATATAAGATAAGATATAAATCCTATTACAATTTTAATAAAGCTTGTTCTAATTACATGCAATTAATGTCCGTTTAAAATTAATTGATCTTGGAATATCTTGTTGCTGCTTACCACGATGAAATAATAAGCAGAAGTGGTTGTAAATTATTAGTGTATATACAATCTTTTTTATTTCTGAGCTATTTTTACATGAGAAAAATTAAATAAAATTTTTACAATTTTTATTATATTTTGTTTTTTTGATTTTGTATCTCTTTTAGATTTATATCTCGACAGAATATTCCCAAGTATAATATAACTCTGTCATACATTTGAAAGTATTTGAAATAACAATGACTTTGAACATATGAAGAAGTTATTTTATGTGTCTAAAATATTTGTTTAGAGACTGTATATTTTAGTTTATTAAGACGTGTTTAAAGTAATATAAACTGTATATAAAATGAGAAATTTGTGCTTTTCACTAGTCTTCACATATGTATAATCTTCTGTATTATTTTAATATGTACATATTACACAATTTTTTTATAAATAATTTGATCCAAAGCTTTAAGAATATCTGTTAAGAATATCTCGTGTAAAGAGCTCACAAACATGTTGTAAAAATGAATAGCTTGCATATCATGAATATAAAAAAGCATTACTATGAAACGAGTACACAAAACAAGATAAAAAAAATTTATTTTTTGCTTTTAAATGACAAACATGCTTCTTTAAAAGCCATTTAAAATTACCTGCACAGTTAAATCTTTTCTTAGAGTGCAATTGTACGTGTGTGTGATACAAACAACTTTTAAACTTTAGACATCTTATAATTTTGAGCGAAGTAACTCGATCTTTTTGGCGGCGCGTTTTTGTAGATCAGGCAATTTCATAGCAAGTCCCATGTTTCCTTGGATTTTGACTTTTCCTTGAAAAAAAGCTTTTTGCGGATTTAATTTTCCAGAAATAAAGTCAACAATGTCAGTATCATTGATCGTAAATGTAACATCGGGTTTGATCTTGCTGTTATATTCAACTTTTCCCTTGCCAGTTTTAGCGTCTACGACCCAATATCCTTCAGCGCCGCCGGGACCATTTATGACTTTAAATCCGTAAATACCGCGCACTTTTTCGATCAAATCTTCTTCGTCCTCTTCCATTGCGACCTCCAGTACCTTGAATAGCATGTCTGCTTGGAATATACTCGAATCGGGAGCGACGTTGACTCTTTTCTTCATCGCTCCTTGTTTTGGGAAACCTAAGCGATATAGAGCCACGACGACCGCACCACCTAGGCCTATGTTGTGCTGTAGTGCTAATTTAGCATCTTGCACCTGCCTTTTACCGGCTTCACCGCGAAGCTGCCAGCAAAGCTCGGAGCACTGCGCCAATCCCGTAGCTCCTAGTGGATGTCCCTTCGAAATTAAACCACCGCTAGGATTCACAACGTATTTGCCACCATAAGTATTGTTTCCGGTATCCACCAACTTGCCACCTTGACCAGGAGGACACAGTCCTAAAGCTTCATAAGTTATCAATTCATTTGCAGAGAAACAGTCGTGTAATTCTATCACATCTACATCTTCTGGTCTATAATTAGTTTGCGCAAAGACTTTTTCTGCTGCATTTCTTGTCATATCATATCTACATAAAGTATCGTAAGTAAAGTTAGAAATTAGATATTAGTCAAGTAATATGAAAAAAAGATAAATTCTCATTTATTTTTACATACCCAACAAGGTTCATGCATGACTGAGTGTTGAATGTTGAAGCATAGTCAGTAGTCATTTCCATAGCTAAAATTTCAACAGCTTGCATTTCCAAGTGATTCTTTCGAACAAATTCTTCATTAGCCAGAATAACAGCTGCTGCACCATCAGAAGTAGGACAACACTGGAGCTTGGTCAATGGCCCGTATACTTTTGGTGAATTCATAATTTGTTCCAAAGTATACTTCTCTTGGAATTGAGAATAAGGATTGTTTGTGGAATGTAAATGGTTTTTATATGCAATCTTTGCAAAATGCTCAAGCTTTGTGCCATATTTCTTCATGTGTTCAATACCAGCATTGCCAAATAACTGAGCAGCAATGGGACCAGTAGAAATACCTAAAATTACAAAAAAACTAAATAAATAAGTACGTGAACATAAAGATTATTCTCTTATATTTCACTATCCTAAAATTCTCACCTGCAAGTTCTGCCATGAGCTCAACATGTTTGCCCATAGGATTTGTACGATCTGTGTACTTTGACATCAAAGAGCCTCGTTCCATTTTTTCAAAACCAAGAGCCAAGACACACTGTGCATTTCCACTTTCAATAATTTGTTTGCCAAGGAAGAGAGCAGTAGCACCCGTGGAGCAATTGTTGTTGACATTGTAAATGGGGCATCCAGTAAGTCCGACCTCATACACCGCTCTTTGACCGCAGGTGGAGTCGCCATATACATAACCGACGCAGACAGCTTGAACGTTGTTATAGGACACGCGAGCGTCCTGCAAAGCTTTGGTCACTGCCTCTTTCGCCATTTCCGGATAATCGAAATCTTCTCTCCGACCGGGCTTCTCGAACTTCGTCATCCCGACACCAACCACGTATACTTTTGGTTTCTGGACCATCTTGACGGCTTTGGCGAATCTAACTATTAAACTGGACGTATTTCGATACGGGAAATTTCCGTTGAACGTAAAGATTTCGCCGCGATTATTGTTTTGCGCGTTTTAAAGATAGAAAAAAGTTGCCAAGCCGAAAGCTAAAAGTCGAAAGTCGCAAAAATCGGAGACAGCAAAATAAGTGACGATGCACACCGAAACGTAGCACTGTCACTGCTAAACTTGACAAGACTGTCGAAACTAAGCTGATAATAGACTAAAGACAGATACACGTTGGACTTTAATCGTTCATATATTACGATAAAAAATTGAAACGTCACAGAAATTATGTTGATCCAGTATTTATACTTCAATGACACAGCTGTTTTTCCAGTTATATATATACATATATATATATGATAAAATTACGTTTGACTTTCTCTCCGTTCTTTGCTGCGGTCTACGTTAAAATATAGTCTAGATTGGACACTTTTAATAAGAAACTCTTCACACCGTGTGAAGCGCTACTTTACTTACAATGAATTGCCGATAATATAGATAGGTGTATGACTTTATTTTCAACATAAATAATGTTTTAATGTTTTTAACGTTTTAATCATCATTTATACATTAATTATTTCGTTAAATGTATGTAATGTCAAATATATTAAGTAATTTTGTTTCATTGATATATTAAAACAGTAAATTACAGTATCATACATAGATAAGTATATTTACTCCATAAATATGACACATATTTTACTTTGCTTCTTTCATTTATAAAAGTTTTTTACTACCTTTTTTTTAGACTTTATTTTTAAGACTTTATTAAATAAACGGTAATTTTTTATAACAACAAAATTGTAAGACCTAAGTAAATATTTTTTTCTAAAACTACCAAGCATAAAATTGTTCTTATTTTAAATACAAATAAATATAATATATATACATATAATCTAAACAAATCTGATGCGAAATTATTTACAGCACCCGATCGTACAATGACGTAATTTTTCAAAACAACTACGCCAATGAATTTGCCGCCACTAAATTTATGCCGGCCATTGCGCGGTCGTGTTTTGGCTGACCGAAAAGATGGCGGACTGGTGTTTTCAAGATCGCTCGCGCTCCCAGCACGTTGTTCGGATACGATAACGACGGTATTGAAGTGATCTCACGTTAAAGTTGACATGTCGCACGTGCACTAATCGCAGCTGCAACAAATTACGATTGTGACGGACCACACGTGCAGTTGCATCGCGTGGTGCTCGCCGTTTGTTTTAGCGTCATCTCCGTCGCTTTCCGCGCGAGTCATCTTCAGAACGAAGCTTATACAAGTTTGCGGATTTAGTGTTGTTGAATAATTCTGACAATGTCCAGTTAACTGTGCAAGATTTTGAACATGAACGTTGCCGAGTCAAAAAAACGGTTGCGTGCTAACGTGGGTTTCTCTAACCCCAAGTGTGTTTACTTTTCATTTAATAGCTGCGCGATTTAGGTTAGGTTGATTGTAACTGTGCGTGTATATCTTGTGATACCGGAACGTTGTCGCGCGTATTTCTCGCGACGATATACATTACAATGTAATACACTATCGGTTCTATAAACTGTTGATCATTAGGTAACACATTCACAATGGCAAGTGACACATTTGACGCGGATTTCTTCGAACAGAAACTTCACTCACTGAAGGATTCTCAAGACTCCATACAACAGCTTTCTGCTTGGTGTCTAGAAAGGAAGCAACATCACAAGAAAATTGTTTCCACTTGGCTACAAGTTTTGAAGAAAGGTATACTAAATGTTTATATAGATACTTTATGTGACATTTTTATACAATGTATTTGCAAAAATCAAAATAAAAATCTTGTTATAAACATATATGTGCACATATATGTTTTAAAGATTACAATTTTGATTATAATTTTTGAGATATTTAATTAACAAGTATGTCTGTTCTGTGTATAGTAAAAGTGGAACATCGACTTACATTGTTCTACCTGGCTAATGATGTCATTCAATATTCAAAAAGAAAGAGTTCTGAATTTGTGGATTCATGGAGCACTACTTTGCAACGTGCAACAACAATGGTTCGTGATGAGAAAGTAAAGAATCGTGTATTGAGAATCTTCAAGATCTGGGAGCAGAGACAAATCTATGATGAAGAGTTTCTTGCTGATTTGTCTGGCTTAATATCAGCTGCTCCAAAAAAGAAATTAGATCCACAACCAACTTCATTACCACCAGAGGAATTTCAAGCAGCTTTACTAATTTCTACAATGAGATCTTGTGCAACTCTGGAACAAGCAACTGATGCAAGATTACGTGACTTACGAGACAGTAATGTGGATATAGAATCTGCTGAAGAATTATGCTCATCATTGAAAGATAGAAGACGTGTAGAAGATGCTGAAAAAGAGATTGATTCAGTTGTGAGAAATGTCGAGAATTATGTTCGCGCATTAGAGGCTGAGATTCAAGAAAGGAATCAAGTTGTTGAATTATTGGATCAAGCAGATCAGTTTTACGAGACTCAACGTGGAGAAGTTAAAATAGTAATGAATGTAAGTGTTGGAATTTTGTGCAATATTAAATATTGGCCATTACTTTATGATACAATATATATTATTTTTTTTTTAAACAGGCGTATCGGAATTTTGGTAGTCGTGTAAAAAATTTAAAGAAAAAGTTAGATGAATTATTACCGACCTTTGTTTCGCCGATACCATCGCCAGATGTAAACGCGCCCTCGCCAAGTCCCGACAGCGATATAGAATTGCCGGGCGAAGAAACACAAGTAGCGAATAATGAATCAGGAATAATTGACATAACGGCACAGTCTCTCTACGGTTCATATTCTGAATATGATCCTACACCCGTACCCGCACCTGAGATGGCTCAAGGCAATGACTCGACAACCTTTGCCAATAATTTTACATCTTTTATGGGTGGAAATGTTGATTTTAGTAATATGGTGAGATAAAGATTCAGTCACATAAGTATTTTATAAAAAACACAGAAGACTCTGAAATACATTCAGATATTGTTTTCTACAGAGAAACTTGTTTGATGAAAGGTCATCGTCCAGTAGAACGTCTCAACACTATAATGAATCTTTAGAGGTAATTATTTAATTCTGAAGTATATTTTTTACAAAATTGTACGTTGAAATCTAACAGTTTTATAAATATTTAAATTTTTAGCCCAAGCCGATAGAAGTTATTAACATGAGACCTTCAAAGAATGAAAACAGCAATTTTAGTATATCTAGTTTTTTAAAAACAGTTCTTCCGTCTTCTGACGGTGCGCCAGATCCAGGTGCAATACCAGGTCTGGGCTTGGATGTTTCTGATAGTCAAGTGGAATCATCACATCCTGATTATAGAAATTCGCCCACGTTAGGACAGCTTCCTGTAACGCCTACTATCTCTAGAATGAATAGTCAAGGCACACCATCTATCAGTAGTGCTTTAAATAATTGTCAGATGAGTCATAGTACTCCATTACAAGTTCGCAATTTGTCTGCCGAACCACATACTTCCCCATATTCCAGTCAAAATAGTCAGGGTAATATAACCGGTCCATTTGATGGTTCTGCTAACTCCAACGCAGTTACTCCCTTACCTCCTCCACCGTTACCGCCTATGTTTCTAGACGATGAAAATTGTTACAACAAATTGCCATCAAAATTTCCCACGTGGACTCCACGAAGTGAGAGCATCAATGATCCAGATAAATGGAAAGACAAAGGTATAAAAAATGTTCTTCAAGATTCTAGTATTGTGTTAAGTATACATACACATATTATATACAACAGATTACGGTTCAGGAAAAAATAACATGAATCCTACGTGGTCGGACGACTGCGATGATAAAAACAAAAGTTCATCATGGATGGACAGCGATAGAGACAGATGGGATCCTAACGATTCCACATGGACGAGCGGTAGGACGAAAAACAAACTAATGTCTGAGACTCCTGAATCACCGCCAATGTATGAAAAAACCAGCTTTGCTGATCCAGTGGAATACAACGAACCGCAACCACAAGAATCTCTGAGTACTATGGGAGATGTGGATCATAGGTAATTCAGTTAATAACCTTTTTTAATTGGTTCTTATTCTTATTTTTTATCTTTAAATCAGTGATTAAATTACTTAAGTATTTATTAGTAAGTATTTCTAAATTATTATAAAGCCTTATAATAATAATGCCTGTATAGAGTAATGCCCATTCCAATGAACGTCGAGAATCAGTTACCAGCATATCGGCTGATGAAAGGAGCTGATGTTGATCATCGTAATCTGATCAGTCTAACAGGTAGTCCAGCAAATCACAGCAATGCTGGTGATTTGTCAGGATCTTTTGTACCCAATAACAACAATTTATGGTCCGCAGGCGATCAAGATTATCGGTGAGCTGTTGTTCTTATATATAAATACTTAATATAATTTTTTGTCTACATATATATATTACTTATACAATTTTCCTATGGAATTTAGACGTCAACATGTACAATCCGGAGACATTGTTGAAAGTGTTGACATGGAGATGTCAGACGATGAGACTGTCGATAACAAATCAAAAAGTAGAGTTCTTGTCGATGTGAGACCGCAGGATCGCGATATGCGTGTCGGTGGACCGCCGTTATCATCCCATCTTGATATGGACATGCGTATGGTTTCACTTCCTGCTGGACAAATATCTGGTGGTCCACATGGTGGTCAACTTATGCAAGATGTACATTTAATGCATTCAAGGCCACCTCCACCACCGCCACCGTTACCGCCGCAGCATCAGCAATTTCAACATCAACAGGGCCAGAGTAGCTTCTGCCAAGAGCAATCGGAATTTTCGCATCGTAATCAATCAGTAGACTTCCATCTACCGAATCAGCCGAATTTTCATCAGAACAGACCGCTGTCAAACTTCTTACCGACTCAACAAGATTTTCGGCCAGAGAGACAAGAACCTTTTCATCAACTTCATCAGTTTCAACAAGATTTTCATCAGTCGCAACAGGACTTTGAGTATCGCGATAGAGAACATAGTATGCGGCCCAAGCAAGAGTTTCTGACGGATTCGTCGGGACGCAGATATTCGCAATCGGCAGATCATCAGCATCAGCGTGACAGTTCATCTTTTCACAGAAACGAACGAAATCGCGGTGGTAGTCGTGGATTTTCGAGGAACCGCCGAGACAGATACTCTGACGATCATAATACAAAGCATCGGAATCCAGCAAACAATCGGAAATCGAGACCACAAGATCAGCAATATCATCAGTCATCTCCAGAAATTATGTCTAACAATCAAACGTCTGACAACGTTTCTTCTCGTGAAGAGAAAGATATGGAATTCGATCGGGATAGCAACATGCCATCTAACAAAACGGATTTTCAGGATCGCAAATCCGACATAGGTAGTACGAGTTCCCCGAAAACACGCAGAACGTCGCACGATTCTGAGCATAACCAGCAACAGCAGGATTATCCACTAAGTTCTGATTGTGATCAGCGAGCGTTATCTTCAACTGAAACAGACGATCAGGCGCCGATGAATCAAGTGACGATTATTCCGATAAAGGCGAACAATGCTAGCGACGACGTGCAACACAACCAATATATTCCCATTTCAGAGTATGAAGAACACGTAGAGTCGACAGAGCATTCTGATCCCGCGGAAAAGACAAATGCGAATGACCACGACGACGAATCGATCAATCGAGGACAAGAAATAAACGCGAGAGACGAACGCTTGGACGAGTCGACGACTATGTCAGGTAATGAGAGAATAGCACCATCGGCAAACGGCAGTTTCGACGAGCAGGATCACGAACAAGGGAACCCCAACAAAAAGAAAGATCTACTTAATGGACCACAAACGTCAGATGTCGATTCATCGGGTCCAAATGGTCCTGCGTCTCAGGCTGGCACGATGGAAACGCCTCTTGTTCCGATGTTTGAACCTGATGGACCAAACTTTTGGCCACGCATGGGTGCACCTTTTCCACCCTGGCGTGGTGGACCTCCTCCCCCTTCCAGAGGGGTCAGAGGATTTAGAGGCGGACCACCGCCGCCACTACGAGGTCCGTGGATGGACAGAGGACCACTACGTGGATCCGCTACTGGTAACTTTTCACCGAGAGGTTCAAAACGCGGAATTGGACAATTTTGGGGCGGCGGTGGCTTTAGAGGCCGAGGACGAAGCAGCAACTGGTAGATGAAAGATTTGACGATATATTATTGTCGTAATTCAGCTAAAAATATGCGCTCTTCGCATTCTGTAAATAAACACTTTTTTGGCGCGCACATACACACACACACACACACACACACTTTTACAATATACATAAATATGCGATTAGCATCAGACAGTGAGATCTTCCATAGCGAAGGTACTTCGTGCACTTCTATGCACGATTTTAAATCGCTCCTATATAAATATATATAAATAAGAAAAACTATATATATATATATATATATATATTATATATAGAAACACAAAGAGAGAGAGAGAGGGGGGGAGAGAGAGAGAAAGAAAGAAAGAAAGAAAGAAAGAAAGAAAGAAAGAGTATATATATACATATATATGCACGTATATATAATACATGTTTAAGGTCTTATAAATATTATCGGAGCGACTTGCGTTTCTGTACACATATCTCTTATCCTTGATCAGTTAAGAACATCGTGTACAATAAAACAATGCATATTTCGTATTGCTCCGATAATGATTAACCACCACCACCACTTATATAGATTTTTGTGTAAGGAGAGTTTGTGTTGTTTACGTAGAGAACGGTTGTAACGACAAATTCGTCGAACGAATGAACTCAAGAAAATAAGCCAGTTTGACGATGCTGACAAGCATCGTATTTTTCACAAACCACTTTTAAGCAGAGATTGAAACCGATGTAAATATCTTAAAATTTTGTCAGAAGCATATACAGAAATAATATTTTATTTGTTTAGTTTATTATAGAAAAAGATTTATTAAAAATTTATATTGGTTTCAATTTTTGACTAAGAATATGTCTTTTCATTCAATCGTCATAATCCACTTTAGGTCTTCTATTATTTTTCTTTTTTAAATACAAATAAATTATCGTTACTAGTTTTTCCTAATCCTCAACGCATCTGACCATGTTCGGTTGAGGTATTTATTATAAGAAAAACTGGAAAAAGAATATAGGCGTATATCTTAATAATGAATCTTTTAAGTGTACACCAATAAAATATAGTATTTACGTTCTGCTCTTCACATACACATTTTCCCTATTTCTCGAATAAGTGTGTAGATAAACTGTTTTTTGAATAGGTCATTTCACGTACTACTCCTTCGTAACAAAAAACAAAAACGGCAATAAATAATCGTTGTCACGGAGGAATGAAAATATCGTTTTCAACTCGTTGTGTGTTGCGAGAACTGCAGAAGTACAGTGTTGTTTTGTGTAACATGTTAATTTAAGATATAGGCTATTTGATAAGGTGCTCTTGTAATTGCTGTTTTCTGTGGTTATGGCTGAAAAAAAAAACTGTAAAGCAAAATAAAACCACGCCGGAACGATATGCTTGCTTCAGTAGCCATTCACCGTTTGCAGTGATATTATCGAATTTATAGCTCGTTCGATTTTTTGTTTACTGAAATCTTATTAATATTACTTTATTGATGAACAGCATTAATATTATTGTATTGATAACGAATAGTATCAATTTTTTTTCAATGGCATTTTTAAATATTTTACATTATGTTATTTATCGCCACAAAAGCAAGCGAATCGTCGCAATGTATATTGATAGCGAATGCGCACAGAAAACAAGTGTAGTAAACGCAAAAAAAAATCGTCGAACTCTGGTTGTTTAATAAAATACTATCGAGGACCTTTTTCTCCAGCACTTTCAAGTTGATCAACGAAACCCGTTGTCGATGTACTTTTTTAATGCCGTTTTACCGACGCGTATATTCTAACCCGTAAAAGTATATCATAACTCGTAAAAGTACATTAATTACTGCTGCTATATGCTTTATCACATATATATAGCATCTATCTTTCTGGCGATATATACATATTTATTTTTTATGAAAAGTATGTTTTAGTTTCTTCCATGTAATACAAATGCGAAGATGATGCGACCTTGTTTCATTTATCGATCGTTTTTTTTTTTGTTACTTATATCCGCTTTATTTCCTTCGACCTTCATTACTTCGCAGTAATGGTAATTAAATCAGGTCACAATTTGTTACAATTGATAATATTTTTATTTACACGTATCATCAAGAACTAATTCTTTACATGATGAAAATTGACGCACGCAGAAAAACATAAGGAGTACGCGTGAGAAAACAATTCTAGTACAATTTAGTAAATATAGGGTGGTGTATTCTCTTTCAACTGGTCTTTTGCAATAACTATTGGATTTATATTCTTATAAAACGCAATAGCAAGTACACAAAATTCTTGATGTTCTTCTTTGAAAATTATTAGAGTTTATGATACAGGCTATCCCAAAGAGGATATAAATTAGTATCGTGATTTTTATACATTTAGTTTTTTTTTAGAGAGAGAGAGAGAGAGAGAGAAAGAGAAAGAGAAACAGAGAGTAAAAACAAATAGACACTAATAAATTACTGAGTATTTTTTTCTAATTCAATATTAAGCAAACAGATACTAACATAATTATTTGGTTTCTATATTATGTGTTCTATGTATTGTGTATATATACACATATGTGTGTGTGTAATTAACAAATTACATATACAATGCACTCATAACTAGCCGTTATAAGTAGCTAGTTTGTGAATTTAAATAATTATTATTTGACATATAAAAAAATGTTACTACAAATATTATATAAAACTTATACGTTCTATTATTAATTTAAGTTTCTTTAATGAATTAATGATAAACATCTGCAAATTTGCGAAAAATTATAATAAAATATTGATGAGTATGGTGATTTAATAAATAGGACCTTTCTTATAAAGTGCATATTTAAAACAAAAGTGGTTTTTTTATTAATAACATATTATTTTGTTTTCTTTGATTTATAAAAATTTTTGACACTACATTATTATATGTAATATGTATTATATTATACATAATAATATAAGTATTATGTATAATATAATATATTATGCATAATATAATATATTATGTATAATATAATATATAATATAATAATATAATTATAAAAGTTTCTCATTTTCGCAACTAATTTTTTGTCACGAATTAAAATTTAATCAAGTAACATGAGATTAAAAAAAGATTTCCAGTTAAACATTTTCTCAATAATATCTACTTCACACTTTTATTTAAGTTATTTATTATTACTGATGTACGATCATGTTTGAGACAGCCTGTAAATTTATCTATCTGACTTTATCTTTTGAAACAGTTTACTCCTAAATCGGAAGCATTTTTTTTTACAAAATAGGACTGTTTTTTATTATTAACATCGTGCGATATATATATATATATATATATATATATGTATACACATATATATATATATGTATATAAATGTGAAATAACAAATTAAAAGTGTAATATCATCTTTTAATGTAATGGCAAAAAAATTATCAGATTTTATTTAAGTAATAAAACTTTTTTGAACGATAAAAAGAAAAAGAAGAGAAGGAATGTGCGTGACGAGTGCGAGGAAGAAAGAGAAAAGGAGAACACAGAAAACCTAGAGTGGGGGTGGTGAGACGAGATAATCGATTCGGTTCTATTAATAAGCACGTCTCGATTATCCCGGTAAACTATCGTGTATATTAGATCCAAAGTGTTTAATTATTTAATTTTAGTTTAATGTTAATGAGTTTTATATTGTAATATAAAACGAATTACTGCATACTGTGTATGCGAAAATTTTTGTACATTGCCTAATAAAAAAAAAAAGTTTACTTTTATTATAACAATTATATTGTTGATGTAATTTATTATTGTAATTATATATTGTATATTATTATATATATAGTTGATATTGTTAACAGTCTCTTTACATGTATGCTAAAAGCATAGTACGCTTTATAATTGGCAAAAGGTCTTAAAAATAAATAATATTTTCTTGTGCAGTTTCACTGCATCAAAATTACAACTTGTATACTTTATATTTTATACTAAGATAAGAAAGCTTGTCCTAAATAAAGTACGTTTCTGATGACTTGAAAGAGTGTACAAGTCATATAAGATACAAAGAGAGAAGTTGATATAAAAGTCAAGTAAATATTCGGTAATAAATATTTTATTCAAATTGTTGGACAATCACATATTAGTTACATTAGAGTTATCTATAATATTTAAAAAATATATACAAAAGAGATATTTACAAACAAACAATTATGAATCGCTTTGCTTCGGTGTTCTTACTGCATTCGATATAAAAATAAACGCGTTCTCACGTTTTTTTTCGCAATCCTACCTTTGTATTTTACGACATGCGATCACAATCTCGTAAAATAACGAGTCGCAGTATTCAGAAAATATGCAAAAAATATGACATGTGTCTTGCAATCAGGTCAGAATATAATTAAATTTTTACAGCGCATATTCATGGAATATTAATGATTAATATCCTCAAATTTTTTATATAAATGAGAGAAGAGAGATAAAAACATATATATAACATATATATATATATATATAATAAAAAAACAAATATTAAATTTGTATCCTATTGCAACGACATCGTATATTCTATAGTCTGCTTTTGATCAAACTGATATGAAAGAGTGAAGACTTTTCAATCACTCTTCTCATATGCATAGCAAAATATAATTCCAAGGATATCTGCTCAACATATTCTTAAGGATCTTCAGATAATTGTAAAATTTGTAAACATTATATTTCGTGAGTAATAAAATTTAGGTCGTACTTTAGGGAAATCCTTAAGATATACGAGGAGATATTGTTGGAATATCTCTTAACACGTAATACTTAACAGTTTTTATAATACTTTTTGTATTGGGACAATTCTCTTCACGTAACTTTATACAACATATCGTAAAAATGAAATTTTTCTTTTTTTTCTTCGAAAGTCATATTCAAGAAATATATTTGTTGCTAATATACCGTTACTAAGTTTTTACGACTAATCGTAAGAACAATTCTCGAGTTTGATATTTTCTTTCTTCTCTGGAAATAACAGTATATGGCTTTCTATTGTGTTGGTTTGCAGAATTAATTGTGTTCTTATTGTTAATTAAAATAGCGATCGATTGTTCTAAAATATTTTTCAATGTTTTGAGCAAACTGAGATATCTTACAAATACAACACACATGTGTTATATATGTGAGGTGATGTAACTGCATTATTTAGCAATCACATTGTGTGAAAAAATTATTACAATTTTCAAATACTGTACAATATAATGTGTAATATTTCTGCGTGTGATAAAAAAATTGTTGCCAGCAGTTGCGCAAGATACATGTATAATATATATCTTTGTTTTAGTTTGATTGGTAGTGCAACTCGGCGATAACAGTATGTGGAGGACGCGAGGAAATAACATCGTTATCTCGAGTACAATCATCTACATTACATCATTTGAGGTATATTCTCTTACGTTATAGCTTATTTTCGCGTTATGTCGTGTTCTTTGGTCTCGCGCTTTTTTTGGTTTCTCCGCTTTCTTATGCCCGTTTAAACATAAGACAAGGTGTTGCTTGCATCGTTTTTAAGTCGTTTTCTTTATATATATATATATTTTTTTTTATCCACAACTTTTATATCTATTTACACCGTCACTATTAATTTATTATATGACGTTAAATATACAAGTTTTGAATATACATAAATATTACGATATATGTTGCTATAAACTTTTTTGATAGTGACTCTCTTTTTATTGCTTTGATAAAACTGTATTTATCGTAAATGTTTTTTTTTCTAAAAAATATATAGGATAATATTTTTAATACGCGAATATACGTATAGGAATATCGCAGAACGATATAAAATTTCTATTTCTATTATTATCGCTCATTTTACAAGCATTCATCAATAAATTTGTAAAAAGAATACTCTCAAAAAATTTTCATTATATATAATTTCTTTTTACTAAAATTGATATTATTTAATTTAAAAGAATACGTCGTGTAACACATGATAATAGAGAACCAACTGTTTGTCATAACACCCTGCGTATTTAAACGAGCTTTTGATCGAGAAACGCTTTAAAATTAGTTTGAATCATTATTTATCTTTTGTCATAAACTAGTGCTTTCGTTCTCTTCTTCAGCTCTTTCTAGCATTCCATTTTCGTCAACTCCCACAAAATACGTCGTGACCTTTCCTTTCGGTTTCACGTACGTTTCGCCACGTAAATAACACTTGACACCTTGCTGCTGCAAGACAGCAGCCGTATCTGTTGTCACCTGAAACATCCGAAAGTGAAGCCAGTTCTAAAAAGAAATCTCACACTCAATTTTACAGTTCTTCTGGTAAACATTAATAATTATTACTTGTATTTTTCCCGGCATTCCAGTAGTATCCATCCTGGACGCCATATTTACAGCGTCTCCCCAGATGTCATACAAGGGTTTCTGAGCCCCTACGACACCAGCTGTCACTTCCCCGTGAGAAATTCCAATTCTTAATCTATAAATTGTCATTGATAATAATTCTTTAAAACAATGTCGTTTGAGCTACGCTGATCATTCTGGATCATTTTTAACATTTTTCAAGAGTCTTTGCAATCATGTCGCTTATCGCTTTTTTATGTTTGGAATTACTCACTTGTAAGGTTTCGTCTTGGTGAAGGACCTCGCGTTCATTCTGTCAAGCACAGACATCATTTGCACGGCAAATTGTGCCATCACCTTGACCACATTGTCGCTGTAATTCTCATAGCTCTCGGTACCGTGCATTGAATTGCGTCTGCTCGCTTCCAATCCACAAGCCGCCATGTATGTTGTTCCTGTGAATGAAAATAATAATTTCTTTTTATCGTAACTTTACTCACATGTTTATCTGCTATTTATCAACTTGCGATATCTGCGTATTTACCTCTACTTTTAAGTCACTTTTTATTTCAATCTTTAGATATCATCAATAAATGATTTAACTTAAACACAAATATGTATTTTACGCGATAAGTACTTGATTTGCAGACAGACATCAATGTTATCGCTTTAGAATCGAGTTTATTGTCATCTTATAAAATGCAAAACTCACCAGCAATTTTTATTTTCTCTATTTTACACATGAAGCAAGGTTCGAAAAGTAGCTTGTCAAATTCGCAGATGATGTCGTTCAAGTCGATCAGGATGTTACTCTCGTCGATTGATAGTTCCGTCAGAGAGGCGAACATCACGGCGACGTTATTGTGAGCCTCGTGATAAGGTTCGTTTTCTTCAGTTCGATTCATATTTAAATAGAACTCCGCTAGATTTAAATACATATTAATCATATATTGATTGCGGATAAAAGTAGATGGATAAAATGTTTACCAACATACCAACATGTTCCGGTAGGATATTACGAAGTAAAAGTTTGTTGGCGTTTCTCGTGTGAAACGCTTCGTCTTGTTCCTTTGTCAGCTGACGCTTCCATTGATAGTCCAGTCTGCTCAGGTATCCTGCCTAAACGAAAAATAAAAAAAGTTAAATTGTTCCAACAAACAAAAACCATTTGTGCCGTTATGCAGTTGGAGACTCACCTGACGATCGATAAGATGTAAAGAAAACGTGAGAAATACTACGCACAATATATGAGCTAATCTTGAGTCCAAATGAGGATTCCACGTATCACTCGACTGAAGAAGATAAAATATATTTTATTTTCTTCATCACACATATTTGTTATTAATACTCTTGTAATATTCTAAGTTATTTTGAGTGATACTTCATGCAACAAGAAAAATATCCTTATAAAGTACCTGAAATATATTAGATCTGTGCACCCAAACGTTCCACGCGTAAAAAGCTACTACACAAATGCCTATTACAAATTTCAAAGCGTAGTGTATTCTCAAGAAGAGAAAACTCGTGATGATCGCCAATGAGCAAGTTTCCGTCAGCTGCTGCAAAACCGATTTGATATGTAAAAACATTGCGATCAACCGAGAAACGTAAGTCTTTGTACCGTTTGTACCTACTAAATATTCTTACCCAAGGTGTTATCATGCAGTTTATATTAGAGGCATTGTCTTCCGTCGCGCTGGACATCGTGTCGTTCAAGTTTACTTTCCCACATTCGAACTGAAAATGATATGTTATTTTTGAACAACGTCAATTTATAAGAGAGAAACTCAACTTTTAATAAAACAACATAATTTTATCACATAAATATGCGTGAAATCGATTAAAAAAAGATTAGAGAGTGAAAAAACAATTCTTACGATTATGTCAAACATGGCGCACGCTGCCAGCATTATCGTAATCACCAGATATAAGATCATTCTCAGAAGAGCGCTCCATACAACCTACGTTATATTACAAAACACAATTAAGAACAGTTTAAAATTGATAGAAAAGCATAAATTGTAATGTATATATGTATAGATCCACACCTTTACACTTGTTTGATAAAAAAAATATAGCAATTTGTTCCGTGGATGCGGGACGTGTCCTTCGTGTTCGTCGTGCGGGTCCTTGCAGCGATTCCATGCGAAATGCATCCACGTAAGAGGTATTAAAACTATGAGGAACATCATTGACAACGAGTAACCGACAATCGTACTTGAATGCCACCTAAAAGTTAAGAATTTTCACATTATTAAATTGAAGAAATGTAACAAGATATAATGAGATACATCAAATGAACAATTTTTTGATATTCATACTGAGAGAGCATGAGCGTGGGCACAAGATATATTAGTCCCATGAAGAGTAACACGAAGACCGAGCAACCTATGTAAAACTTGAAGAGGGGATCTGGTTCGCGAAGAAATGGAATTTCCCAGTTCCATTGTCGAAATGTCAGAAGCAGTGGATTTATCTGTTCCCATCTGCACCATTGTCTAAGAAAAAAAAAAAAGAAAATTGTGGAAATGTTCAAAAATGTAAGAATATTGATCTTTTAGGTATAGAGAAACCAATGTAAATAGAACATGTGATAAATAGTTTCGCAATCGAATTTATAAAGAGCAAAAGATGCTTACTCCCATTTGCTGAGAGGCATCTGATTAATAGCGTTCTCCATCTCGGCATCCGCCTCTTTCAACATCAGATGATAGTCACGCAAGCAGGAATCCATAAAGTGCGTTCTTCGTCTATAAGTATTTGTAAAAACGTCCACGTGATTGTTTGCTGTCAACCTTGTCTTGGAGGAAGTAGTCAGAGTATTGGAGCGACCATTATAGTACTTCACGTAATGTTTGTTGGTCACGGACGACAGGTGGGACAAGTCCGAGGTAAAGGATCTCAAAGGGTTCTCGCTGTTCTGCAACAAAGTTCATCTGTCAACGATGCGAAACATTCGACAGAAATTTGAAAGAGATCTCGTCTTCGATGAGAGGACAATGTGAAAAAAATGGCGTAGGAGTTTTTTTATATTAGAGACTCTATATTAGAGATTCTTTTTTAAATCAAAATATTGATGTAAAACAGTATAAGATAAACGTTGTAGTTTCCCAACGCAACTGGGGAACACGTACCGTGTTGGTATCGACGTTTCCGGCAAAGACGGTGTGATAAGGTAGCTGCGTATTCTGTACTTTCGCAGAATCTCGTCGTCCAGCCTTTCGACCGGAACGCAGTTGTAATCGCTGACGTTCAGTAGATCCAGAGTTTGCTGTGTCACGTGAACCTTGCCGGGCTTTCCTGTCTGTTCCATTTTGTTCGCGATTACTACGTCGCGCGACCAAACGTCAAACTGCCACTTGTTGGTGCCCAGAATTCCGGATATTATATTGCCCGAATGCACGCCGATCCTCATGTTCACGTCCACGCCGCTCTCGCGATACAGTCGCGCTCTCACCTCGTTGATAATCTTTATCATGTCGAGGCCTGTGTGTGCGTATGTGTTGTTTCACGAAATAATTACATTCATCCCAAACAAATCTTATAAATAGTTTTTATTATTACGTGAACGCACATTAATTGACGCTGGTACACGGTAAAAATTTCGAAAAAGTAAAGTTATTACACAGTGAAAAAAAATCTCAGTTGTGCTTAGATTTGTGGCTTTTCGCGCGCGTATAAATTTAGAAATACATACGAACAGTTTGTTTTAAAAATACATTCGAAAATCATATCAGTCGGTCCACACAAAAAACGCGATTTTTATTTTGCTCGTATTTTTCTTTTTTTTTTTTGCTCGAAGCTACGTGCGTAAATAAACTGTCATTTACCGAGATCGACGCAGCTTTTAGCGTGCTGGGAGTTCGGTGTGGGCACGCCGCTCACGCAGTAGTAACAATCGCCTAGAAATTTGATTCTTAACACATTGTGCCTCTCCGATGCCTCGTCGAAGCTGCCGAACAGATCGTTCAAAGTCTCCACGAGCTTCCGTATCGGCAACGTTACAGTAAGTCCGGAGAAGTTCACCACGTCCGCGTACAAGATGCTCACGTCGTTGTGCGTCTCCACGCACAGATCGCTGGAAAAGAACGACAATACTAATAACGATCGAATGTTCGCGCTCAAAAACTATCGTTTTGTATCTTGTAAAAAATTCGTACCTGTGCGGTCTACCTTTCGGCGGTGGACCTTTCTTATGCTCTTCTATAAACCTAAATATGTCTCTGAAATCTTTTTTGATCTTCGCTACTATGTGTTGCGGCAATATACTCCGCGTCAATTGCTCCTGCAAATATTGACGATGTCTTTGAATTATAAAGAGATATTGTAGACAATATATATAGATCCAATTAATTAAAGTGACAAATCTTTACAGTTTCTCTTCCGGAAATTTTGACACACGTAATGAAAATTAATTAAACTTGCGAGTTTATATTTTAATTTTTAAAAAACTGGACAATAAACTGGACAATGCACACAAACATTTAATTATATATAACAGTATATAGACTTACTTCTTGATCTTTCTCGTAATTGAGTCTGAGCGTGGACTCGACGCATTTTCGGCGATCGAGGAAGGAGCGTCTGATAACGACCTCGTTCATAAACCTAAAGTAGAGGCCTAAACCGTTCACACATACGAAGTATATTCCGTCCATGATGATCTATAATTAAAGAAAAGAAGAAAAGAATTTCCGTGTTTTTTGCTCTTGTTTGCTTGGCCAAATCTCGCGGTGGGAGTTACGTTAAACAGTTTATACTGTTACAGTGTTAGCGCGGAGGATTTACCTTAGTAATAGAATCTTCTCTCGGTATGTTTCTGTAGGTGATTAACGACAAGATTGCTAGGTAGCACATGGTGGTTGTAAGGCCGAGCATGAAAGCGTGTGAATTCTTCGTGATCGGCGTCTAAAAAAAAAAAAAAAAGAGTAAGCGCTACCGCTATGTGCATATCCATATACGGCAGTACGAAATGACTATGACTTCGCGAGTGTGTGCTTATTAATGGAAATTGAAAGAGCTAAAATGCGTGTGCGCTGTCACGTGTAACGAATCACGGACTTAATGAGAAAAAAATGCAACCGCGTGATGTGATCGGTGTTGGGATCGCTAGAAAGCGCGCGTTAGCTCGTGTCGAAAAATCGACAATATATTCTCAATCTTCAAACACATGTTTTCATTCTTAAAACATGTATATATATATATATTAAAATATGATAAATTAACAAATCATATATCTCAAACTTTTATTCATAAAAAAAAACAATTTTTTATATGTGTATACTTTAAAACATTTATTTTCTAAATTTCCCGTCTCTTTAAAAACTATTTTACTAGTAAAACACTTCTCATTAATTATTAACACTTTGTTTCGTTTACGCAACGGAAAAACAATATCAGTGCATCTTTCCTGGAAAAGCGCTGCTGCGCTGTAAGAATGCACATTTTTATCAGTGATAAATATTTACGCTTTTTAGTAATTATCACGGAATAATTATGATAAATAGTTCGTTAGATAGGTTGTATCTAGGAAGACCCTGAAGCTAAAATTCAAGGTTAGCGATGATAATCAGTCGCGACTTCGTACGATTATTGATTCATTCGCTTCCCGGTCTCGTGTCGAGTTATCGGCGTACCTTATCGGCGGAATGCCCTCGTTTTTAAAGGAGTAATACAAAGGAATCGCCAGATCGCCGCTAATCAGGAGCACGACGATCATCCAGGACAGCATAACCGGCAAGTAAGTGTTCTTGGCGATGATCTTCGACCTGAACGACAGAGCGATCACGGGACATAGCAGGGCACCTATGATGCAGTAAGCTACAATATCCGGCAGGCATTCCATAATGTCGACCTATTAGAAACATAAAAAAACTTTTTAAATTTGCATTAGATATTTGCAATTGATTCAACATCCATGTAACAAGTCTTTCAAAAACTTCTATCTGATATTAGTAACACAAAACTAGTAACAATTATTTGTATATGTCAATGAGAAAATTTATAAATCTATATAAATCTATAATTTGAGAAGATGCTACACAGACGTGTCAATTTAAATCTCTGATATGAAGTTTATGATACATTTCATTAAGCGCACGGGCGCGTTTGAACTTTTTTTTATCAGATAAAAATATAAATATAACTGTTATACAAATAACTGTTTTTTATATAAATAACTTTCAATATACAAAAATAATGAAACTTACCCACTTGATCAGAGTCAAGCAATACACAAATCCGAGCAACAGTTGTAGCACGACGAAAATCGAGAGATAAGCATATTGTATCCTCCTTTGATAGATCGTGTACAGCTTTTCTAGGTTCTTGTACTTGAATTGTTTCTGAAAGTGAAAACTCGCGTGAGATCGTAATCGCTCGTCGCGAATTAACGAATTAACGACAGATAACTGTTATGTTCCAGATATTCGAGACACAGAAAGCGCTTATTGTGGCGAAATCCTATATTAATCGTGAATCTTTCAAACATTTTTACTGATTTTTTTCCAACACTAAAAATAGTTAGAAAAATATGATAGTGTCGTGTATTATTTTGTTTTGTAATAAAGTGTAATCCGAGAGGGCGAGAGAAAAAGGTTTTTTATTTATTACAATTTCTTAGTTTCTTTTTATATCGTTATAACGATAATTCATTTTAATTATTAATTTATAATTAACATTGTATACAGCTAATTGATTGATCAATTATTTAACTAACCGAAAAATTAACAAATTTGTGAATTAGCAACGATTTTCATTCACTTTTGTTCACTTTTGTTCCAAATTTACTAGAAACACTCACTACTAAATTGATACTCAATGTTCCGAACATTTTGCGAGATTATAATTTCAATTTCTTTCAACTCTTCTTTTCTCTTCTCTCCGTTAGAGCTTGCAAGACGCTTGCTGCGGTTTTCAGCAGCTCGTACGGCGCCTACGGCGGTCGTCGACGATCTGGTAATCGCATGTGCCTGGCGCGTGGTGTGCGTAAATTATGAATCTAAGCTCGTAAAAACGATAAGTCTTTTCCGTCAAACACATACATACGCGTACACACACGTGTCTACACATACATGGAAAACGCGATTCCGACTGTTCCAGAATGCATATAGTATTAAGCATCTCTTGTGCATCCTCAAACTATTGGCGTAGTAAATTTACAGAATTAATCTACATACACAAACACACGCCCACGCGTAAAACAAGACAGATATGCAATTATTCTTTTAATAACATTAAACTTGAGTTTTTAGATATTTTTTTTTATACTCAAACACATTCTCTTAAAGAGGAGTGAAAAATTTTCCTTATAATTGAAGACTGATTATACATGGCGATATATTTGCAATAGTTTATAAAATGTTAAATATATTCATGTGTTCACTTATCACACAATATCTGGTAATAAAATAATCTGGTCGAAATTATATGATACAATAAAATATGAAATAGTTCCAGAAAAATTTTATATATTTAAAGTGTTTATATTTTTAAACATATTTAAATTTTATATTTTTGGTCACAAAACGTAAAGCTATTTTACTCATTTTTTATGTAGAACATATCGTTATTTCGTGACGATCACCGATGTATATATGTACAGGTACCATTAAAACGCAGGCGGTTTTACGAGGTAGAACAACTACTTGCCGTACTCACAGGGGATTTCGATAATCGGAAGTCCGAAATTTATGTCATGTTTTGAGCTAAAATGCAACTTTTATCGCGAATTACAACCGCACTTGTCGAAAAATTACATTTGTCTAAAATGCAGCAAGGTGCGCTTAAAGAAACCTCCGCTTGCAGTCGCAGCAGCAGCAGCAGCCGATGGGAAATGTGCTTCTGTGCTTTCGGCTCGCGCGTGCGTTTTGCCTGTTCACAGTTCTTGACGAATCTCTCTCTCTCTCTCTCTCTCTCTCTCTCTCTCTCTCTCTCTCTCTTGGTTTACTGAATATTGATCTTCAATTTCAAATTCGCACAGCAGTTCTCCTTTCGTTATTTCCACCTTTGTCTGTCTCGCTACTTGCGCTGTTTGTCTTTCGGTTATTGTTCGTTTTTTTCATTTTTTTATCTCATAGAATTCTAAGACGCATTTTGATTGACTCTTACATGTAATTAATTACGTTATGCTAAATGTCATATAATAGTAGGTAACATTTATTGTGTGAGAAATTATAATACACAACAGAAACAGGAATTAACTTTATATTTCTTGGTTTTAAAAATTATCTCTGTTATTTTAAATAGAAATGTTTATTTTCTATATAACTCATAAAATATAAACTTTCTATATAACTCATAATATAAACTAAAGATATATCTTAACATCACCTTTTCTCGTATTGCTCCGAAGTGTTTTAATTTTATTCGAGTAAACTGAAAAACTAGCGCAAAAATTCCAGGTATCAGTGATGGGTTTGCAACATATGGCGAACAACTTACATACGACAAATAGATTTATAGCGGCGTCGGAATGGATTAAAACGAAGGACATGTGCTGATGCGATTAAATTGATTTTTTTTTTTTAGAAATTTTATCAGAGGCTGCTGATATTATATTATGTTATATAATTATATATATATATACACACACACACACACACACACACATATATATATATATACATATATATATATGTATGTATATATATTATATTGTATATATATATTTATTACATTGATAGCACAGTAAATATCTTTAAATCGCGTACAATACAGAAGGAAGTAGGGAGTTGCATTTTTCCGTGTAAAGGTAAGAAAAAAAGTCAAATCAGAAAAAACCGATAAAGAGTCTTCTTCCGGCTTTACATAGTTTCTTGGAGAGTTTACACTCAGCAAATCCACGTTGATGATGGCAAGTATCCTTCGGTTATTCAGATAAACCGATCGATGATCGATAAGCTTTATGTTCAAAGAATTCTCTTTTCTTCTCTCTTACTCTGCTTAGCGAACTATTCTCTACTGATAGTGAATTTACGTTAAAAATTTTGCTATAATCTTGTTTTCTTCACGATGAGTTGTCTAGTAAGCTGAATTTTCTTGATAAACTGTTTGCGGAATTTGCTGTCACATTCGCAAATAATAATAATTGCAAGATAAATTAAATTTGTCATATCATACAAGTTTTTTTCAACTAACGAGAAATTGATTTTGATTGCTCATAGAATTACAGAAAAAATATAATTGCTACTGCATTATATAGTTTAACATAACTTAATTTTTTCAAGGAAATATAAAGATATGATTATATTTATTGTGTAATTTTTTGAAATTAATTCTGACCGAAATGTTTTTGTTTTTATTCTTATTGTCCTAGTAAAACAACAATCAGAAAAATATTTTGATCAAACTCTTATCAATTTCGCAAATTACATAATAACTATCTAGATATATACACACGTATATATATGTAATGTATCTTATTATAAACATATAGATATTATATAAATGATAATAAATATAATTATAAATATATTATTAATATATATATATAAATAATTTATATATATAATATATGTAAATCAATTTTTGTAAATATTATAATAAGAAATGCAAAGTTTTGCCTACTGATATTTGTGTGTATTTGAAGTTTTGAGATATTTCAATTTCAGAATTTGAGAAAATATTATAGTGACTTATAGTGAAAAAATATTGTAATGAATCTGAACAATGTATCAAATACATCTCAGCATACAATTATCGCTTTTCTTAAAGCGCATCGAAATATAATTCTTCTTACTCGATTACTTACTCTTAAATTAGCCCATCTCCACTCGTCGAGAGTATCGGAGGAGACAATACGGCCGCAGTCCACTTTCTGCAGGGACCCCAGCGACGCCCGAGTCATCATTTCCATGTCCATCTTTCTTCGTCTCCTTGTGATGTTACTTTACTAGTGGTCAGTTCTCAGATCATCCTCGATGACAGTTAAAACGGTACGATGGCGACAACGACGATAGCAATCTCGCGGCTATTGTACTCATCGCGGCGACAAATCCGCGTGCAGACTACTCGCGTGAATCGCGATCGAAAAGTGAATCACCCCGTCTGTGTGCTACCTGTGACAGTTCCGTGATGGTCAACGCCGAGGCTTTATCGTGATAAGGGAAATGGGCCACTCAAAACACTCCCCTTGTCTTCCCTGCTTCGTTTCTCGCTCTTTCTCTCTTTTTCTGTCTTTCTCTCTCTCTCTCCTCTCTTCTTTCTTTTCATTTAATTAACTATAATGCACACTCGCGATTTTTTTATGCTTGCACAATCTGCTTGGTGCACATGACGGTATACAGATTTCGACGATAAACCGACGAGACAACGAGCAGAAGAGATCAAAGAATGGCTCATTCTTTCGTTGGTAGAAAAATCGCGTTATTCTCGCAGGACAAGCGGATGAAATGTGTATCTCTGGACAAAAAATATCTTTTCGAAGAATTCATATAGACTTTGAAAAGAAGAATATCAATAAATGCCGTGATAATAACGCACATTCAGTTAGAAACATCCATTCCAGAAGAGTTTTGCATTTCTCACTGGTGATTTGCCATAGCATTTACCCGAGAAGCACTAATACACATATATTTGTAATCTGATACACACACACACACATTTAAAAAAATAATATTCTTTTCTTGAATCAACGAATAAATAAATATAAAACCCTGTGATTTTATTATTAAAGCTCTCAAGTGTTTTAGCATCTTTGACGAGTTATATCAAGCAAATTTATAAATGTATTCAACATCTGAACATCGTCGAAGATATTTTTGAGCTCTTTTATGATTAAAATTATATAGAGTGCTTTTGAAATTAATGTGCCAAGTAATGAAATATATCTGAACATAGCTATAAATACACTTTTAATGGTGTTTTCGCTTACACGTTTTCTTTTTTCAGACACACCGTCTCAATTGAGTTATCGAAACGTATAAAGAAGTCTCGATAAGACACGCTCTTGTATCTATTTTTACGTTTCTTACCTACGAGGAAGGGAACGGAGGGAACCACATTTTAGTCCATTTTTATAAAAGCATCGAGAGATAGCTGAAATTGATTGAGAAATTAGAAAGATACTTTTGCCGATCGATAACACGCGGCGGCGTGTAGAATAGCGAATTAAAAACAAAGCGTTTTATCTTCCCGATGCTATTAAGAATTAAAAATAAATCGCGTGCAATGTTTTCAATCCTTCTCACTCAGAAAATACTTCATCTAAAGCACTTCCTATGTGATGTATTTATACTATTAGCTATCTCTATGTAACTTTTTTTGAATCATAAATGAAGATTTTATCGTGTACAGGAAATTCTATGAATTTTTCAAACGTTTGGCTAATGTGAAACTTATATTAGTGTGTAGTAGCAATTATATGTTGTTGCACAATATATGTATACATGAAAAATAATTCAAAGAATTTGATGAATTGATATATCGAATGTGTATGAATGATGTATGTATATTATATAATATCACGTATGAATGATGTATGTATATTATATAATATATATATACATATATATATACATGTACATCATGTAACACTCTTCTTAAGAAATGAAATTACGTAAGATCTGATTGTGATATTCTAACAAGGCTATAGATATCTGATGTTTGATAATACAGCAAGCCTAATTAATTAATAAAAACGGATACAGCCAAAGTAGATGCGAAAGAAGTGAAATCTACTAAAGAAGTCGAAGAAACATTTTCGTTTCCAGAGTTATGCCATTTGCGGTTGGGATATTTTTTTTTACTGGTCACCGCGAACGTTCTCATTGTCCGCTCGCGGCACTTTCTCCAATGCGCATTCACGCTCCGTGAGTTTTTTACTACCGGTAACACAAAGCATCTTTAACAATAATTGCACGATAAGTCACGTAGAGAAGTAGTACTTATGTTTGCTTACGCACAAACCGAATCGTCCGAATCGGTTGAGCCGAAATAACAGGGAACTGAACATTAATATACAGATACAACGAGCGCTTCTCAAAATTTGATGGCTTTTGCTCAATAAAAATAACGATGCGTAACGAGACTCGGTCATCTATGTTACAATATAGAATATAGGTATGATTTTGGCGAGACTTCATTATGGAAATTGACACTTAGCAGCGACAACAATAGAGGTAGACCTTGGTCGATTTTTGGAGTGTGTGATGACTTACTGGATATTAATATCTACCGCTTTATAATGACTCTTAGCTTCATGCGGTGGTGTGTATACGATTTTTTTGGCGATCACGCGTGGCGCAGACGTAAGCAGCGGTAATTTCTGATCCCAATTAATTGAATCTTTTGTCGTTCGTTTTTTCGTATTGCTTCTGCGGCCAAATCGGGAGACCTTTGAAGATTATAGCGAACGAATGTCTGTACGAAAAAGGACACGTTTAATGAGCCATTTGGTTGCAGACAAAACAAAGAGAATAAATTATTAATTGTTATTAATCAGTTATTGCGAAGAATGATTCAACTGAGAAAAATTTCGAGCTGTACACGTCTACAAGCTTAGGCAGATGTTTTATTTTGATTTATGTCAAGTGATTATCACAAAAGTTTATTGAACTAAAAGATATGCGCGCGTGTGCATTCAATTAGCATCGCGCACGTGATCAGTGTTTAGTAAAATGATAAGTGAGTATAACATATTAAAACTTTACTGGCTAGCAATTATGTAATTGGCTTCGAAGTCGCTCGACAAGTGATATTTGCTCGAGAAGAGAAACTCCTTGTTAAAATAAAAGCAGAAATTTGAGATATTCTACTGAAACAATATTTTCGAAGCAATAATTAATTTTATTCGAATTACCATCGTCATTCTATCCTGTCAATAGATAGATTACCGTTTTGCCAATCGCACCGACAAACTTCAACTTTTCGTATACCCACCTAATCGGCACTTTCTTCACTTCCGGGCGAAAAGAGGAAACTAACTAATTTGCGACTTCTCGGTAAATAACATACAAATGCGATTTTTTAACTCCGGTCGCGCGTTATTCGAAAACGCGTGCGACTCGCAGATGTTTCGCTTAACGAACTGCTTTCGTCCGCACTACTTTCCACCGCCGATATCGCTACAATGCGTGGCAGCAGAGCACGACGACGGGCAGGTGTGACGACAAGCGCGACACGGGTACATCACCTACATGGCTCCTTGTCAATTCGAGTCATGGTGAAGTCTCCAAGGCCAAACTCGCTCATCGCGCGCCTCGGCACGCATGTTATCGCTCTCTTCCGTCTCTATCTGAGGCCCTGACTCGGCGAAGTCTTTGGCTCAATGATACCTTTTTACAACTTCCACCGTCTCAATCGCGGAAAGTCGAGTCCCGAATTGCGAGCTCGGTCACCGTCTGCGAGATTCCGCGATTAGAAATGGAAGATTATATAGCAATCACGTGATTTTTAAAAAACGTAGAATATATTTTGAGTTAATTCGATCTGTAAAATTCTTAACGAGCGCTCTTTGTTGATTCAGTTAAAAACAAATACAATTAACAAAAAATACAAAGAATTTATAGATTTAAATCACGCTGTGCTTCGACTGTCAAACTTTTAAATGTAAGAATGATTATACACAAATTATTTTATATC
Source organism: Pseudomyrmex flavicornis (assembly GCA_014825475.1). NCBI lineage: Eukaryota > Metazoa > Arthropoda > Insecta > Hymenoptera > Formicidae > Pseudomyrmex > Pseudomyrmex flavicornis. The sequence goes on along the minus strand of QVNW01000101.1, from coordinate 94,997 downwards.
GATCTTGTATCCTCAGAAAACTATAAATTTAAAGAAATTTATGTTCTATTTTCAAAGAGAGATAGAGAAAGATATGTATGTATAAAGAAAAAGATATAATTTCTAATGAAAAGTTAATTCTTTTTCTTTCTTTTTATATATCTCGCAAATCACAATGTCAAATTATTTTTTTAAACCAACTATATATATCGATAAGCACGAAGCTAAGATATATATGTGTTTGTAGCACACGATTATTATATTTAAACTGTATATCTTAAGATACTAACTAGATACTAACTAGATACTAACAAAAAAATTTTTAATATAATTATTCATATCAGATCTGCTAAAGAGATATGAACCCACCATTCAAAAAAATAATCTCTCTTGTGAACAATATTATGAGTAATCTTTCAGTGGAAATAATTGTAATAAGTTTTATTCGAGAAATAAAACAGTTGATTATTGATACTTGTTTAACAGATAAAGTTTTCATTAACAGAACACCAAACATAGAACGCTCGATTATTAGATCAAGATAGTCACGCTATATTCCAAACATATTCCAAGATGTTATAATAATAATCGGCGAATACTAAGCAGTTTAGCAGTTTAGCAGTTTTAGATGTCAATTTTCGCAATCGTGCGATTTTTCATATACAAAATAAACCGATCTCGATTATCTAACGATAATTAAAAGCTAACAGCGTCATTGGTTTTACGTACATGTGTACAACAAAGGTCGGCATTAATATTCTCATATTTTTTACATCCAGAAACACACAGTACTTCTAATTACACACATTTCGTGCGTAATGAGTGTATATTATACATAAGACAATTTTTTAAGTAAAAATACTTGTATATTATTTGTATATTATAATACAATAATCGTATACTCCAAACATAAGCATCTAATAGAAAACATTGAATATAACTTTAGATTTAGTAAATATAGACATTAAAAAGAAATCCCAATCGTTTTGTACGTAGAATGTTACATGCATGATACATGCGACTGCATTAATATATAAAATACGAACGGACCGCGTTTCAAACATATGATTGATAAGAAAGTGCTCCTTCTTTATTAATTTTAAAATCTCTGTCAAATAGTTGTTTTTATCTTTATTTAAATATTAAGATATATTCGCTTAAAGTATCGATTCTAGACAACATTCAAAACAGTTATTTAACATCTATCAAGCTAGTAACAGTTTTATTCTATTAATTTCGAATATGTGCACAAGCACGCACACACGCACACCTTGTTTTACAACATCCTGAATACGGTTCTTTGTCTTGTCGATGAGTTACACTTTTTAGTCATATGTTTATTTGATACAAATGACTCGGCCAAGACTTACTTAATTGCACGCTTGTCACACTGATATCGATATTTCGAAATCTTATCATGCGCGAAAACCGCAAATCTCATCTCACCGTCAACTATTACATTTATGAAAGAGCGAGCACTAATTATAAATCTAATCACAATTACTGCACACGACATATAAATAGATACATGCGCGACGACGGGAGGATATGACGTGAATTCACGATATTTAGTAACTTTTAATGGTTTATTATTACAAGTTGCGTCAATTTTCACGACACGTCTCAGAAAAGCGCGAACTGTAAACTCGAACAAGCACGTTTACTCGAAAAAGCTGCGACCACAACGCGGTGTCAGATAGTATCGCGCAGTGTTCGATATCTGCTGAGCTGCCTAATACAGTGGATCCTGGAATTCATTAGAAATCTTATCGCCGTCGCATAGCTGCGTTGATGCATTCAAAAATGCATTAAACACAAGTTGCATGAAATGAACTTGCTACAAGTTGTAAATTGGTATCAACAATAGAAATATGCACATGTACATTTGTTTACTTGTACGATATTATTCACATGATATTCTCTTGTCAAAATTAAACATTACGTAAGAAATAGCATATAAAAATACATGTATATATTATATATATATATATATATATATATAATTGTTTCAAGTCAATATTTTCGATAATAATAACAGATAATATTATTTACAAATAGACAGTTTGTGAATTTATAGAATTTTCATAGAATGAAAATAGTATATGAGACAAATAGCTATTGCATGTATTATATAAAATATAATTTTAAAATAAAAAAATTTGCACGCATTTATAAAAAGCATGTAGTATAACACTTTTATTTTTTACTTTTATATACACTTCTTTTCGATCTTTATATGTAATACATTTTTGGTTGCACAATGAAGGAAACATTTTATTTCACACTTTACAAAAGTAATGCTAGCATTAATATCTAAGTATTTGTCGTAGCAAACTATAATATATAAAATCACTTTTTTTTAACTCGCAACTAAAGACAATCTTACTAATTTTATAAATGAACAAATATGACAAAATATATAATTATAGAACAGAAAGCTTTGTATTTAATTATCATCCTTATTAAATTTTCTTGCTTTATATTTTGTGTATTTTCTACAAAGACATGGCTATCTTAAAGTAGTAAAAGCCATATCACTCAATAATAGACTCACTCATTGTTTTCAATTTATTTTAAAGAAATTTGAATATATATATTTTAAAAAAATAAAAATTTAGTTTGTAAAATTAAATTTAAAATTAACATTTTATACATCAAACATAAATAAAAAAGTAATTTATTGCTTAAAGATGGAACAGTAAGTTTTTGATTGCAGAAAAAAAAATTAGAAAAAATTAGATATAGTTTTGAGTTAAAAACTTCCATTAAAATTGACAAAATAACAAGAATTTGGATTTTAGATATACAGGTTGTTCCTAAATTCACGACCACATAAATAAAATATAATGTTCCTGAGAGATAAGAAACATGTCATTTAAATTACGTTGTGAGTTTAAGAACTGCATTATAATCAATAATAAGAAAGTCAGTAAAAGTCGAACAGCGATCTACATAAGTCACATAATAGGTGTTGAATTTCTTTAATAATATTTTCCAAACATTTGATACTGTATATTGTCCCGTTCTTTTCAATTTTAAATATAACGTAATAGCATTCGCAGAAACGCATGAAAAATATACACACTTATTATATATTCCAAGATTTTATTCATGTTATTAAATTACCAAAACGAAGTTTTGAAAAGTCTTGATCTAGTTGTTGAACTTGAAAACGCATTTCAGAACAAATTTTATTCCAGTCATCCTGAAAATCTCGCTGCGCACACTGGATAAATTCTATAATAAGTCTTTTTGCTTCTGTAAACACAAAACGTTCACAATTAAAAAGAACTGTCAATAAGTTATAAAATTTTACAAAAATAAGAGTGTTAAATGAATTATATAGTAAGAGTCAAAAGAAAATAAATTGTAAAATATCTGACAATATTTACATGTATATAAAAGACATTTGATGTTTGTTACAAACTTACCTTCATCATTATATTTTTCTTCGTGCAGTATTGTAATTGCAATTCTCAATAACCTAGAAATATAGGATTGCAAGACATTAACTCCTGCTTGATACAACGTGTGTATGCTCTGAAAAACAGCTTTATGTTCATCCCAATCGATTTTTAAAGGTAACTGTTGAACAAAAACTGGAAGAATCTGCTCGAGTGGCAAACTCGAATAGTTTGTGATAATAAGTCGAGCAATTGCTCCGATTACATTATCGCGTGCAGTCTCATGCGTCTCTTTGGAAATAGCATGAGATAATGTTTGCAATATCTGTGGATAATGTCTGTGTAACAATCATTAAGGAACGTAATGCAAAAAGATATATGTGATTGTAAAGATAGATGTGATTATTTTTATACGTGAGATTATAGAAACTTGTAAATATACATAGTAGATATTAAACTATGTATCAGATAATAAAAAGGATACGGAAAAACTGCTTCCTTCGCATGGAGAACAAGTTCTCCAATTGCAAAGAAACAATTACTACGAACTTCATTATCAGGATCTTGAGTCGCACCTTGTAAAAAAATCGGTAACAATTGCGAAACAAATGCGGCCGACAAATGTCTCAACCCGGACAAACACTCCGCGATCGTACCAACTGCAGCAGATCTCTGCCATACATCACTTTTTTTCTAAAAGTATTTATTTTACAACGTTAAAAAGTCAGAAATATTTGGAGACATGCATGTAAAATAATATCAATAGTTGATGAGCAACAATACCAATCGTTTTAGAAGCATTGGCAATATGATTCCAAAGCATACAGCAAAGTCTTCCGGTGGGACTAACTTTCCGATTTTAATCAATACAGTTGACGCGTAATCCAGTAGATACTTATCTTGTTCCGCTTCAGTATTATCGTCTTCATCTTGATCTTGATCCTGACATGCTAACTTGCCTGTGATAACATTCATAATTCAAACAATTAATGTGCACGTTCTTTTATTTAAAAAAATCAACTATAAAAAAGCGCAAATACCTGCAAACACTTCAATCACACAATTAATTATAGCATCTTTGTGTCCTTCACCCATAATAACAATTGATTTAATTTCGTCTAAAAGCTCACTATACGCTTCGAAACCGCAAGTTGCAACAGTTGGTTCTTCATCTAGTCTAATTAACTCAGAAAGTTTCGGGATAAATACAGAAAGCGCCATCAACAGATCTTCTCTGCCGTCTTCGTTATCAATTTTCGAAAAATTAATACAAAACTGTACCAAGGCTTCCATACTCGCCTTACGTATGTCATCTTGAGGATAATTGATCAATTTAAAAATTTCTTCGAACGACCTTTGAAGATACGGTAAGAAAGCCTCTCTGTAAAATAAAACATTATTAGATCTAGAGTTGCTAATTAGAATGTCTTAAATTTAGAAGAACACACATACTCTGTATGCTCGGCAATGTCTTTCAAAGCTATTACACTTTCTTCTTTTTCTTCGATGTAAGAATTTTCAACTGAACATCCTTCGATTTCTTCATCATCATCATCTTCCTCCTCATTGTCCGATTGTTCAATATTTTCTTCTTCCACTTCTTCTTCTTCTTCATCGCTAAATCCATTATACAATGCGACTGTCTCATCATCTTTGCAATGTAGCTACAACAAAAAAAAAAGTATTACATGATGTTAATTTTATTCTATTTGTCTTGAAAGTATTACATCAGTACAATATTTACCACAATTCCCTCTGAACTTCGTATACTCGCTAGTAAATAATCTACAATTTCAGGTAAGACCGGAGCCATCTCTTTTTTCATTACAGAACTTATCGAAGCAAACAATCCATAGAGAGCTTTCCGAAGATCTGGTTCATCTGGATATGTTTTTAGCAATTTCATTCCAAAATCAAGAGACGTAGTCGCCAATGGCGCAAAGTGTTGGTCACCTATCGATCTGGCAATTATTGCGAAAGTATCTAAAATATATAAAATTTAAGTATATCATTATATTCTTAATGTAACTTAATTAATCATTTTCTTTACTAACCAACTGCTTGAATTTTAACACACATAGTGTCTTCAGTTGCCTCCGCGGTGATGTAACCATTAAGAATATTGACAATTGTTTCAAAATAAGGTAGCATATTCTCTTTAGCCGCATCTGCAGCGGCACCTATAGCACTGAGTATTAATTCAGTCACGTGTGTCAATCCACAAGTGTTCGCTGTCAAAATGTCTAACAATCTGCTCATTAACTCATGCAGATACGGTACAATTTCATCGTTTAAATTTTCACAAAATTGCTCCAGCGCGTAAAACATACGACTAATTGCAGGTGGTTCTTTCTTCTCTTGCTTAATATACGAACACACTTGACTGAGATATTCAAACAACACCGGCAACAAATCGGACGCGTAATTCGAAATCTCCGGCTGTAGATGTTCAGAAAACTGTCCCAAAGCGTAAAGTGCGGCATTACGCACCACGTCCGAAGACTCGGTAATTCCTTGGCAGATACCTTGCAGGAAAAATTCGAGGCAGTTTGCACGTATATATTCCGAACAACCTTCCGCTAGTACAGCCATCAATACGTATGCCGCCTTCTTCATATGTACGTCCACGCCTTGAAGTCCACTTTCAATGTGTTGCATCTATAAAATATCTATTTATTTTACAACAATCTTCTTGAACTTGAATTTACGATAATAATAAATAGAGCAACAATGAAATTTAAATAATATGAATATATGTTTAGAATTCTATAACATTTTTATAACATTTTTTTGAAGTTCTGCAACATTATTGATAATATATTTGAAGTATATATAATAAAAAAGAATGTAAAACATTATATACTACTAAAAACATAAGTTAATTAAATTTTAAATATTATACTAGTTATTATTGTAATTTCAAGAAGTCAAAATTTTCCAATTTTTAACACATACCACATATGGAAGTAATTTTTCCGGCGGTAAATGCAACGCAAGCATATCTAAAGTTAGAGTAGCATTTGTTAAAATATCGTTATTTTCTGAATTTATGTAGTCATCCTCGTTCTCATTTTGTGGCGGACTAGCTATCAGTGAAAATATTACATCTGCAAACAGAGCAAGTAAAGCACTTTAGTTTCTCTCTGCTAAATGCGTTAATGTTGTAATAAGCTTCAATGATAAAGTCACTTACCAACGATAGGGTGTATTAATTTATGCTTCACAATAGTTTTTTTCTTTAGTTTTGTCAGCCAACCAATAAAATTAACTGCCTTAACTCTGAGGCCTTCATCTAGAGATTTATCAATGGTGATCACAAGGCACATATTAATTAATTGTTTTACATGAGGCGTTATCACAGCATTTGCATTCTCACATAGTTCATCTAACAATTCAAAGCTTTTGATAGCCATATCCTCGTGAGACTTAGAAAGAGCTTGAATAGTAGTCATTATACGAGGCATAAGTGTAGAATAAGTGTTCACCATCTGAAATTGACTTATACATTAATAATATTTCACAATATTAAATGTGTGATTAAATCTTATGATAGTTCTAACCATTTTATCATCTCGAATTAGAGGAACAAGATTTTTTAAGGTTGCCAAAACATAATAAGCAACTGGATGTCCTAAATCTTGTAAATTATTTAATGTTTGAGCAAGAAGTACTGTCAAAGATCTGGCATGTGAAGCATAGACATTTGTTCTTATCTCCGTCATGATTGATAATGTACAAACACCTAGCTGAAATAGATATTGTAATATACTGTAAAAACATATTCTTGAATTTAAAAATAAAAAAACAGCAAACTTCTTATTTATAAAACTTTGATATCACATTTAGAAAACTCATGAATGAATTGAATATTTCACTTACTTCTTTCATGAGTAAGTTTTCACTAGTAACTGATTGTTGTATATAATCTATAACTTCGGGCCAATTGTTGGTAGGTAATTCATGTTTAACTATAACTCCTATTAAAAGAGCTATACCTTTCTTAACAGACTTCTCTGATTCATTTTTTAAAGCCTGAAAAAAATAAAACAATATAGTTTTTTTTTCTAAGAGAATATAATAGAAACATCTTTGAATAAGTAATGAATAAACACTTTATTTTAAATAGATACACAATGATATATATAAAACACAAAAATAAGACCGGCCCAATAGTCTCGCGGCCTGAGTGCGAAGGCTGTGAGTGGGAGGTCCCAAGTTCAAATCCACACTGTCGGACTTTTCCGGACCGGTCTCTTTCGAGTTTATCGATTGAAAAGTAAACTGAATCAGTTTAAAATATATCGTGGATATAAAAGTAGAATGTTGAAAAATATTGTAACCCTGATTAAACTTCCTTTATTCTTATAAAGCACAAAAATACCTCTTACCTGTAAAATACCTTTTTTAAATTCAGTACGTATAGATTCAGGTAACATTTTCCAGTAGTTTTGTTTAGCATAACGTCTTCGAAGTATGAGAGCTGCATACTGCCTTACCTAAATTCATTATTTTTTGATATATGTTTATTGATACTAAAAAATAGACTTGAAAACTCCTAGATACTTGTTTCAGCTGTATTAAATTGTAATTTTAAAAAGAAAATCTCAATTTTTGTCATTTAATTTACAATAAACTAATTTTGATACAGTATTTAGAAGTTTTAATTCTCAAAAATTACATACTTCTAAATTTGTTGAAGTTACTAAAAGTTGGCACAAGTCTGATATACTATTCGGATCTTTAAGAGCTTGTTGAAGTTCTGCAGTTGCCTGAAATAAAATATTGAAAATCAAATCTGAAACTATCAGATTATCTGAAATATCTGAACAATAGAATGGTGAATCTAAGTCCTAGTATAATATATATATAATGTATATATATAAATCTCTATAGAATGTGAATTTATCTATATTCCACCGTTTAGAAACAAAAATTAAAGAAAATTCTATAAAAGATATATTACACATTTTATAAACATCAGAAAAATACTTTGGTAATCACATGTAAACAGTTGTCACTTGTTGTTATGATTATTAAGTAAGCAAATTCTTAAAATATAAGAAGAATCGTATAACGTACGAATCTAAATCTCGATTACAATCTGAATAACCTGAATTTTGTCGATGATAGTTTTTAACATTATATTTGAATTACCCAAATATTTCAAATATATAATACAGATTTGAGTTTTCTCAGATCAAAATCGATTTCTGAAGAGAATAGATTAATATTTGGAAGAATTTATGAAAGCTCTACAATAAAGACCAATTTGTCAAACATGTGGTGTGAATAGAAAATTACAAACCTGCAATATCGTGACGTTGTCAGGCAAAAGTAACTTCTGGATAAGTTGTTCCATTTTTCTGTTTTTAATTATGAGATAACTATTTATTCAATTTGTTTAATCATACAAATAATCTAGCACAAGAGAATACCATTCAGACGATCCAGATCTTCTGAGCAGTCTGAGCATATCGGAGTTCTAAAGAACACCATGATTTATAGACCAAATTACACTCACTTGACTAAACTACACCTTAGTGCAATGATCAATGATGCGTTCGAAAATGCTTCGATCAATCCGTTGAAACCCGAGGTAATGATCGCGTTTATCAGAGCATATAGCAGTTCATTGATTATATTCCGTTTTATTCATTGTCAGTATTGAAAATCTATAGTTTACGTATATCATAGAATTTTAGTACTGACAGTAAATTTCAGAATGCAGTCTTTATTTCTTACGTTGGCTTGAACTATCATTTCCAATTAAATGTCAATCGTGATTGGTCAATTTTGCTAAACAATTAATGTGACTGGTTAATTCCAATGATATAAATTGAATTAATCGGAGACCGCTCGTCTTTTTTTACACACACACACACACACACACACACACACACCTTGATCTAAAATAATATATAAAAAATTTTTTTTACAATTTTATTCCAACTATTTATAAAGAGTAAATTTGTGACATTGACTTGTAAAAGATATAATTTTTATTTAATTCTAGAGAATATATGTCAGAATATAGAAAGTTTAATTTTTATTAACTTTCATACACAAATAAAAAAACTATATTATTTGTAATTCTAAATTACACATTATACTTCGAGGAAATTTAGGATCCGACTAAATATGCAACAACCGTTGCGTGATCTAGCTTGCCAGGTATCATAGATATCTTTTCTAATGTCTTTTTCCTTCGGGATCTTTGTTCTTGCTTTGAGAGCTGTATTAATTGACCATCTTTCTGTTGTGCATAATACAATTCCGTATCTTCTAAAATTCGTCTCTTCGCAGCAGTTATACGCACCTATAAAGATATTTGAGTTTAATATTACAGAAACCATCGTTTTTTTTAGCAATTATGAGATAAAATGTACACTTACTGCGAAGTCTAAAAGAAGTTCACAGAGATGTTTGGCACTATTGCACGGTGGCCCTTCTCCAGAAACTCCACGTCTCAATAGATCTTCCATCCTGAGCAATGTAAGTTCATGTCTTTGATAAGCTTCAACCACAGGCAGGTTGTTGCTATTCCCGTTACTATTACTCGATTCTGTGTGTCGCAAATTTTCTACAGATCTTCGACGGGTTCTTGATCTTGCATCGTGACTTTGCCGCGTGGCGTCAGCGCCACTGCTATGATTAGGTAAAACTGCAAATTTTCCCACTACAGGATCGAAATTATCCGAAATTCCATCACTTGTCAAAAATACTATATCGCCTCTTTCGACTTCCGTTATAGCCAGCGTTAAGTTATTCAATTCAGGATTAGAGCCGTCTACTGGACCTAGAGCTCCTAAGGCATCTCGCATGTCTCGCATGCAGTGAATGTCATGAGATCCTCGCGTTATCTCTCTCACACCAGTTTTCCTGTTTTGTTTTAGATAAGAAATTGATTATTGAACAGATCTAGCTTAGCAATATATATATATATATATACTTCAAATACATAAGCCAAACTATATATATATATATATACATATTTATGCAAAATACAAAAAATATATTTTGTACCTCGAATATACATAAGCCAAACTATCACCAACATTGCAGGTACAAGCAATATACTTTTTCTGGCATATATTTGTATCAGTATTTGAACTTGGCAGTGGAAGGACTGTGCATACTGTTAAAGTAGTAAGCATTCCTTGTTCCTGAAGAATTAAAGAATGTGCTGCATGGAATGATCGTAGTAACGCAATAAATACATCTTTTGTTGTTGTCATTTCACTATTTATAGATGGACAGAATAGTGCTCGATTCAAATATTCAATACTTCCATGGACTGCAGATCTGGCTGCTATACTTGCTTTTGTACCTTTTGGAGTAACTCAATCTAAGTATATTTGGTACAACATTAAAACAAAATTGGTGATGTTCTTACCCCAATTAACACCATCTGCAAGAGCCAATATAGCAGAGTTTGGTCTTGCTACAATACCAAAGCAATCAGCTATTGGTTCTCCATTATTAGTGTCACTTATAGGATTTTTCTCATACAATGTAGTTGCAATTCCATATGCATTTTCATGAGGATTGAACCAATCAGTAACTCCGGCAACTGTAACATTTGTTGTTGTTGATCCTGAAAAATTTTATTGCATTTTTATTTATTGTACAAAAAATATTTTATTAATGTCGTTATACTAAACTCACCACTTCTATATTGTTCATTTTGATCTAGCATGTCAATATAATCAATATCAGTATCACTAATACTTAAATGTTTCTGCTGAAGATTAACTGCCGTAAGTCCACTATCAGGACCAGTATAAGCTGCAAATATTTCTTCATTTTCTTGAAAATTGTCAAGCTGCTTACTTGGCAATTCTTCTGGATTTCTACCATGCAAAATAGGTGGTCCTTCTTGTTTTGCTTCTAGCCTAAAAATGTTTATATGCATATATATATATATCACAATCAACAATATATTAATTCAAAATAACATTTTAAATATATAACAGTTTTTTTATTCATATTAAATTATTATAATTAATTGTATTATAATTAATTGTATTTTGAATGTTTCAATTTATACCCATTGAGGTAGCGTGTAATGAAACAGCCACCAGGAAAATCCTGAGTTAATGATCGTGGGTTCCTAAGTGGTTGTTCCCCAAGGCCTATACTCTCTACAGCTCCAGCCAAGTTGCTAATAGATAGTTGGCGCATGAAACCAGCAACTTTCTTCCGTAAACTTGGCATCTTTCAAAGAAGTCCAAGCAAAGATACAGCAATTGAGAATTTTAATTATTGTCTAACATTATTTCATCTGATGAAAGACTCATACCATGGTTATAGCTGCCAGCAGCAGGTTTCCAAATAAACCTTGAAATAATAAATATATATAGTGTATTATCAAATATATACATGTTAAATATCAACAAAAGGAAATAACAAAAACAAACTGAAATATCGTAACAGACAACTTTAAATAATTCAAATTTAAAATATTTTTTAATAGACTATTTTACACATAATAAAAAATATCTACAAATAGAAAAACCGCTACTTTTATCTTTCTATATATTATAATAAAAAGTTATGTATATTTTTGACACTTACTCCAACTTATTGTTAATGTAAGAAAGTTTAATTCCTGTGTGTCTATATAAAAAAAGATCAGATAAGTTAAATCTTTTTTAAGAAGATATAGAAAACTAATAAATAGAAATGGCAATACACTAGTTTTGCACAATTATCTTATTGATATCTTAACTTATCAAAAGACACGTACGCACTAAACGAGACGATGAGACGAGACATGTAGAAAAATTCACTCTAGAAGTTATAGTTTCATCAACCACGTCGCGCGTTGACAATAAAACAGTTACCTGGGAAAATTCTCACTGAATAGGAATGAGATCATGATGCATGCTACACGAGTCTATAGTCTTCCACTTGAGCGCCATATTGGCAATGTGTCAATACATGAGCGACTGTGTTGTGTATGTAATTGCGAGAGTGAGAAGCGAACCCAAACAGGCCACTTTTCACGCCGTGTTACACGCGCGACAGCAAACGACCGCAGTCCGTCTCTCGCTTGTGCATACATGGAAATCAGAACGTCGTTCGTAGCACAGCCACGATTAATATGGGTAATAAAGAGGCGTCAACGGATGTCACGTTCGGCACATTCTCGCCGAGGTACATTATATACGCACATGTATACATATACATGTGTCGAGTGTAACGGGTCGAGAAATCGACGTAAATTGCCGCGACAATGCGACCGATGTGTGTCGCTCTTTCAGTTTTTGGTATACAGCGCGCGCGGACCAAAATCAGCTGGCGCTTGGCAGATTCGCCTTATCACATTCGTTGACATATGTACATATGTATGTATGTGCTGTCGTTCGTCTGACCGCGCTGCATGTGCGCGGCTGTACCAGGCTATATGTAAGATAGATGTGGAGCGCACACCGTGTCGCACGACGACACGGCTGCGCTCTTTTTTTGGCCTGTTTTGACATTTGGCGAGTCAATATGGCGTTCCCGTCACAGATGAAAGTCCGCATTTTTTCGCGGTTATTTTAACAAACTTCTCGCTCATTTTATCTCGAACTTTCCGTTACGCTCTCGTGCCCGAGGAGCTCGGCGCTAAATTTCTTGCGCGCGTTTCCAGAAGCGAATCCCGCGACCATCCCGTGCTTATTCTCGTTTTTTAGTGTCTGATCCTTGCGGTAGATAGTGTTTAGGCAGTGCATATCTTATATTTCTACTACTGTGTGTATGCAAAATTATTATTACGTAATCGCATCATTTAAAAATCTGTCATCCCTAAAGATCAACCAGAATTATGCTTGCTCATCACACGGTGAGCGTTTTCTGTCTGACGAAAACGCTTTCTGGAGAAAGTGTGCACGTTAGATCGCGCGATTCACGTGACGTTATTTTGACATTTAGTGGGAGAGAATTTGTTCATATTACAGCGTAGACATTAAATTTAATTAACTTACTTCATATATCTGAAATCTTTATTACATTTTTTTCTCTCCTTTCTCGCGTCACCTCCTCTTTCTCTTTTTCTCGTAAAGTAAAATCAAAGTGCTTACAGATTATTTTTGCACTTTTGTTTCCAAGGTACAATACTATGAGTACGTGGATTGTTAGTGCATTGTAAGTCCGCAAAGTAATACAGGACCAGAGGTTGTTGCTCGAATGACAGCAGAAATATAAGATGTTTGAGTCTCCGAGAAGTCTCCAGGAGGTTTGCCTTGATTTTATCTGTGGTAATGTGCTAGGCTTATGCGAGGTACATCTTGGTGATACAAGTACACATTCTCCCAATACTGTCAGTAATAATGTTGCTAATGGTAAGTACAACATTAAAACTGACAATATTATACACATTTAGCTGAATTAAAGCAGCATAAGTTTTAGATTAACAAGATATCTGTACACTGAACAGTAATAGCGCAGAAGTTGCTTTTAATACTGCAACAGGTAGAACAACATCTAACGATGCTCCAACAAACTCTGCAACTCGTCTTACCTTTAGGCATCCAGATGCATTCTTGCCAGCTGAAGTATCAGAACAGTTATTATCCAACTTATGTGAGAAGAAAACATTATCGGATTTAACAATTACACTTTTTGATTCCAAGACTACCAGATTAAGGTGATGAGATTTGAGATTACATAAAAGAAAAAAAAGGGATGGATTTTATGACAACTATAGTTAATATTTTGTTTTTCTAGACATGTAAGGCTGAAAGATGCATCGACATTATCAGCTAAAGGATTAAGCATTCTTAAGCAACACAAAGTTGTAAATTTAATAGTAAATGGACTTAAAATTACTGTTAATGATTTAATTAGCTGTTTAGGTGATTGGAGTATACAAAATCTTAGGTCGTTAAGTGTAGCTAAGGGGAGCTTTATGGATTTCTCAAGGTTATTATTGACTTTTCCATTTATGACACTTGTAAATATTATTTTACAATCACAAGAGGTTTTATAGCAATATTAACAAGTTTTATTTGTTTCACGTATTCTGTTATAGACAACGCATGGTAGATATCGCAACGTTAAACAAATTGAAAGCACTTCATACTTTGAACGTCTCAGGAACAGAATTTAATAAACATGGCTTGGACATAGTAGTCGAAGATCTTCCTCTTTTAGAGAATTTAGATATATCTTGTACAAGAGTTGACGATATAACACCGTTAAGAAAATGTAAAGATCGTTTAAAAACGTTAAATATGTACAATTTAAAGATAAGTGGGTGCGGGAATTTGATACCAGTATTACTGGAGTTAAACGAGTTAAGGCATTTAGACATTTCTGAGAAAGAAACTCCGAATGGTTTTGAAGTATTTGCACCCGCTAAGCCACAGATAACAGACTTTCTAAAAGCTCTAAATTGTATGCCTCATTTGATAACTCTAGATTTATCAGGTGAGTACAATGTAATATATTTGTGTATATAAATGTTTTAATTAAAGCGTAACATTTTTTCTATTGAATATTATAATTATATTATATATAGGTAAAGATGATATAAATCCAAATCATTTAAGGAAGTTTATTGCGTCACATGTGCATTTAAGATTTTTAGGATTAGTACATTCTGACGCTTGTTATGACGAAAGTTTCGTAGATTCGACACATGAAAATTATAGACTTGAGCTTGTTGTAAGTTGCTCTTATATTAACATTAACTTAATTGCAAATGTTCTTGCCCGGCATATAAAAAACATTAGAATTTATATTTTACATTGTCACATACTTATAGTTTTTGATATGCAAAACATTGTTATTAATCACTATTTTTATGTTTGGTTCATGTTTATGTGAGTGTTAAAATATATAATATGTAAAGAATCAATTCCCATTTGCAAATATAGAACAAAATAAAAAAAAAAGTAAAAAAAAGTTAATATTATTATTTGCTTTAGATCAGTGGTACAGCAACAGAATCACAAATTTTGGAAGCTCTTAGAAGGTATACGTACAGACCGATATATCTTCAAAAGTGTCTGTATAACTTATTTCGTTTGACACCAAACTTTCTTGAGCCACGAATTGATGTGATAAAATTAGTGTTACCTGGAATGAGAGAGCACCCACAGGATTTTCGTGTGCAAATAGCAGCTACTGCTTGCATCTATAATCTTACAAAGGGTGAATTAGCTCTCATGATTCATCCGTCTATACTTAAACAAATAGTTGAATTAACGTTATTAGCAATGGAATCATATCCAACTAATCATCAACTTCAAAAGAATACATTACTGATTTTATGTAGTGATAGAATTTTACAAGATGTGTCATTTGACAAATATAGGTAGCTATATAAATGTATAAGTTTAATAAAATTATAGTATAACTTTTAAGACATGTTCATAATTTGTAAAACCGTAAAATCTTGAATTCAACAGATGTGCAAGATTAGTTATGAATTGCTTGTCGACATTTGATGATCCTTCCACGAATCGTATGTCTGTGGCAATTTGCTCAATATTAGCAGCAAAAATATCAACTGTGGAAACCTCTATGCTTGGTGCACAACCACAATACATGTTGAAGTTACTTGCAATGGTTAGATCTAAAGTCGAATCCAAATTAGTAGATATTACAATGAAATTTACATTAAGTGCTTTATGGAATCTAACGGATGAAAGTGCTATTACATGCAAGGTGTTTCTTGATGAAGGTGGAATGGAATTATTTCTTGAAGTGCTAGACTGCTTCCAAGGAGAATCCAGTGTAGAAACTAAGGTACTTGGTCTGCTAAACAATATTGCAGAGGTTTGTATTGAAAACTTTTAATATTTCATGCAGATATAATTATAAGTATAGTATTATTATGTGTACACGTTAAT
Organism: Pseudomyrmex flavicornis; assembly: GCA_014825475.1. Taxonomy (NCBI): domain Eukaryota; kingdom Metazoa; phylum Arthropoda; class Insecta; order Hymenoptera; family Formicidae; genus Pseudomyrmex; species Pseudomyrmex flavicornis. The sequence continues at coordinate 78,775 of QVNW01000101.1, read as the reverse complement.
ATATTTGTTTGTTAATGTTATTAAGACAATTGATTTATTCTTTGTATTGTACATTTCAGGTGGTTCATTTGAGACCACGACTTATGCAACCTCGCTTTATAAAAATGCTTTCTATGCTACTTGATTCTGAGCATATCGATGTATCTTATTTCGCGGCTGGTATCGCTGCTCATCTACTTAGTGATGGTCCTCAAGCTTGGTATAGTATGCCATCACAACCGAGTAGAGAGCAATTGTTAGATCAGTTGGTACATGCTGTAACTCATTGGCAAACACCACAAGGAGAGATGGTTGCTTATCGTAGCTTTCAACCGTTTTTCCCATTGTTACGTTGTACAGATGTATATCCTGTTCAGCTCTGGGCAGTATGGGCGATTCATCATGTATGTACAAAAAATCGTAAGTTTTAAAACAATATCATTTTATAATACAAATTTTACTGAAGTGTAAAAATTTAATCTGATAAAATATAAGACTTAAGTAAAAGATAACTATGTTGCTCAAATATAGTAATAAAAAAACAAAAGTTTTGATGAAACTATTGTGAATGCAAAGTATTATTACTTGTCATAATAATATAATATGCTCATATTTTAGCAAAACGTTACTGCGTAATGTTAATCAGAGAGGGTGGTGTAGAAACCTTAAAACAACTGGAAAAAACACATACGGAGTATACAACACAACCAAATTTGCAAATTTTATGCCAATCAATTCTGGAAACCCTTAAATTAAATTCTTAACGAAAGCTGTTGTTTTCTAATTTGAAAGTCAAATACCGGTATACTAGTCAATGTTTACCTTAGTGCAACACATTCTTATCCTATTCTTTAAAACAAATAAAGATATAAAAATTATATGGCCATGAAATGTTTATCACAAAAACAGACTGCAATCAAACCACAAAAAATAGGTCCAAAATATTTTATAATTGTGCAATTGTGAGCTAATGATAACTAAAATCATTAGATCTGAATTGAAGATCTTTTAATCGAGAAATATATATCTCTCTCTGTTTAACAGAGTGTATTGTTACATGCAGAATTAACTTTTGGAAAAACATTCAAATTATTTAGCAAGAGATGTATGAAATAAAGTAATAAATATAATGAAATTTACTGCCTTAATATAAAATGTATAGCTCGTAATGATGTATAATGTGTAGAGATATAAAGAAATTTTGACGAAAAGAATATGTATGCGTATGTGTGATTTTACTTTTAAGAAGGAAGGTATATATGTGTGCTTATTTATCCTTTTTTATAAAAACTTTCTGTACTATTAACACTTATTGTTTTTCATTTTTAAGTAATTTGAAATTTATAATATTACATTTTAGAAGTTTTATTTTGTAATTTTTCAGTTTTACATTGTAAACGTTGTGCAACATTGCAGGATAATCAAGTGCAGCAATAATGTAACAATTCAAATTTTTTACGTTCCTTTTCGTATATATTTGATTTCAGTGAAATATTCTTGCTAAAGTATTCATTTTATTATATTATTAAATGTTTCTTTTCTCAATGTTCAATGATAGATTACATAATTTAATGAGTTATAATTGAGGATCATAGGAAAGAATATTAAGAAGCATACTCACTTTTTTGTGAAAGTGAATGAAAATGAATTTTTAACAAGAGAGAAAGAGAGAGAGAGAGAATACGCAGTTAGAAAATTTGTTGTAATATGCATCGCAGCTTTTGCAGTTTATTTAAGAAACGATAAACATTAAAATTTATATTTCTAGTCTCTGTTATTTTAATTTGAATAAAAAATCAAAATAATTATAATTAATCTTACAAACATTGATTGTAAATCACACAATCAATATAAAGAAACTTTAATAAGTAATTCGTTTACTGCAGTTTGTCTGCAATTATCTAATAAAAATGTACTTAACGGCTACTTGAATAACTTGTCAGATTTAGTATGTTAATATTATCAATAGACAAATAAAATTATATAGTTTGAGTTGTGTAAAAGTTATTTCTGAATATTATAACATTTAAGTAGGATACTAGGTATACTGTGGAGTTTTAAATTGAGACTTTAAATTAGGTATACATATGTATATATATTCTAAACGACGGTAAAAATCTAAAACAGGACACCACGATTCAGTAAACAGGAATTATATACATATGTTATATATAATTATTTATATATATATATATATATATATATATAAATGTTAATAATTAATTTTGTTAAATACATAATATGTGTCATATATTTCAATACTTAAAAAATCCAGATCTATTTTGTTATTATTATACTTCACAGAGTTCCCCATTATTCTCTCTACACACATATATATCAATAAAAATATTTTCAAAATTACTTATGCATTTTTTACACGCCTTCGGAAATTATGCAAAATCTAGAGTTTATAAAAAGAGGAACATATTAATATTTGAATCATATCTGTTATCACTATTACAAATTTTATATAAACGAAATTTATTCTTCTGATATCATTACATGTTGATACTTAACATAAATAATTGTAAATGTCATTTTGGACAGAATGTTAATAAATATGCTATACTAGTCTCTTTCAATGTAATGTTTTTTTTTTCTAGAACTCTCTTGAATGACTCTTTTTCCATCAATAAAAAAACCGGAATATTTACGAGGGTAAAATAATAGATATACATTAAAAAATCCGCAGTTTTTATCTTATGTAGATAGAATTATGTAAACTTTCTAAATAAGCCGAAAAGATTATATCTTTATTTATCATCCAGTCATTTTACATTCATATATTACATATATACTTTTTAATATTTTCTTTTTTTTTTCCTTAATGAAATGTAAAAGTGTTCATGAAATTTGTATCATTATCACTCAATTGATGCTGATGCTGTGCTGCACCTGCAAAATACTTAGCGACATGGAGCATTTACGAAATCTGCCTTGATCATGTTAATGTGTTGAAAGTTGGCTCTCTCCTCCTCTAACACCTTAGCACAGTGAATCAATGTTTCAAAAGACATAGTTCACACACGCATTTTACATATTAATTAGTTAGCAATATGTTTAAGATAAAACTGAAGATGTATCGTTAGTATGGAGTAAATGAAAGTTGCACATGTATATATTTGCACATGTGTATGACAAAATGTGTAGTGTGTACATAGTCAGTTTACTTGCACAATATCGAGCAATAATAATTTATAAATTATCTGAGCGCGCAACTTTCACTTATCATGCGTACAAAATTTACTACAAATTATAGTTGTATGATATTATTCTATAAACATTCACGCTTTGTAGTTCAATCTTTTTCTATTATTATTCTGACTTGTGATATTTCTTTAAAACTGATAGTACGTGCACTTTTATATCAAAGCAACACTCTATAGCGACACGTTATATAATGTTATATAATTAAAAAATAAATTTATTCACAAATGTTACATTAATATTACTTATAAGTCGAGAAGTATTATTTATAGTCAATATTATGCATTACTACACTAATCTGTTCCAAGTATCAGCCTTAACACATTGATATTTATTGTATATAAATATTCTTACATATATAATTGTAGATAAAAAATTAAATCAATTTTAAAATACGCACAACATACATAAAGTTAGCCATGAATTTTTTTGTACCAAAATTAATAGACCGCTGTTTCAATTTTTTGTTTTTAAGAAATATAAAGTAAAAAAATATCCCGAAAATGTGAGACTTTAAGGCGGATACAACTTATTTTACAGTTTTTCACAACTTGTATAAAGTTTAGTATAGTGTTCTGATGTTATTTCAGTATTAAAAAAAAAAATATATCAATTGAACTACAAAAGTGAATGATCGCTGTTCTACATTTGTAGTTTTATATGATAGCTATTAAATCAAATATGTTCCCGTCTGTTCCAATCTTTTTTTTCTTTTGACATGATGTTTTTCTTTCACTTTTTTTTCTCTTCGTATCAGTTTATTTTTTCTGTGGAAATATAAGAATTTACTTAAATATCTCAACTGCTTTTTCCAGTGCAATTCATGATGATACATGTTTGTAAGCTTTTTGTGAATTGAACCAATTTTCCACAAAAACTTACAATTTGTAACATATATTCCACTAGGCCATATATCTCATATTTTCAATTTAGAAAATGTTATTAAATAAGCACACAATGTTTCATTGGTTTTTAGAATTAGAAAAAATATTTAGAAAATAAAAAAAATTAAAACATTACGATTAGACCAAGATGTTTTTCATAAATTTATGTAATTTTATGTATTTTATTCTTTAATAATATATAGTTTTATTATGGCCAAGTGTGTATCAGTACTAATGTATCTAAATTTTTCATTTATGTTCTTAATGATTATACCAAATAAACACGATTATATTTTTCACAATTTTAATTTTGTTTTATATATCAAGTTTGATCGTATAGATACATCAGATTAATATTACTAAGAGAGGTAAGCCATCATTATTACCAAATAATTTTATCGATTACATTATATTAAAGAATGACCAGTAAATTACAGTAGACTCCCGTACATGTTTCGCGTTACAAAACTTATAGACTATATACAAAATATAGTAAATATATTATAATTACAAATGCTGCCAGAATATGCCATTTCTGCGCAGTGACTTAAAAAAATTGAAATATAAGTTGAACATAAATTTTATGTACAGGGAGAGGTTTTAAAGATATAAAATTTATCTAGCGGCTTGTACAAATCCACATTTTATGATTCTATGTTACACGGGAATTTACTGTATAAATTTCTTTCTTTCTTTTCTTGTTTTTATGTTAGAACATATTACTTATTCTTTTTAAACACAATTTTTATTCTTTTCTACTTGACACAAAAACTAATTGTCATTTATTTTATATCTTATAAATAAGAAATAAATGTGAGCAAAATGGCTGCTTATGTAAGCACATAGCAGCTTTAATAAGTATATCTAAATACTTACATCAATGTCTGTTAATACTACGTTAATAATACTCATAGTATTAGAATTTAAGCATTTCTGGTCATTCCTTAAATTATACTAAGCGCATAAAGTTTGAATTGTTCAAAGAAATTTTCTTTTTCTGAATACTTCTTCAATATATGATAATAATATAATTTTCAAGCAATCTCAAAACTATTGAAGAACTTTCTTTGAGCAAAAAATAGGAATCAAGACATATATACATAAATTTGTAGAAAACCTTACCTTGACACTTGTAGAACAATGTTGTACCATATTTTAAAATAGTCAATATGGCATGTAGTAACCACGTCTGTAACTCCTGCAAAACAGATAAAATAACGAAAACTTATAAAATCAAGATAAGAAGATTTTTCTCAAACGAATGAGATGTTATAATAAAAACTATTACATATATTAATTAAAAGATATAGCAAGACTAAAATTACTAATCATTACCTTGGTCGTCTTGTAGGTCTATATCCAAAATATGCACTACCGCGAATAATTCCTCTGGCCATACCTCGATAACCTCTTGCACCTCTGGGACCCCTGTAAAAAAACAGAATTGAAAAATAGAATGCCGATATCAGATTTAAAATAATTTATAGATGTGTGTTTATATCAAATTCTTTATATGAAGAGAATTTACCTATTTGTCATAGAGAAGCCAGGTTTGTTAGTTCTTTTAGGCATTACTTTAATTTGACGTCCTCTAAACATAGATTCGTCCATGGCCATTGCAGTTTGCACAGAGTCACGTTCAGCAAACTCAATGTAAGCAAAACCTTTAGGATGACCATCGAATTTATTACACAAAATTGTTACTCTATTAACACTTCCACAACCGTGAAAATGTTGCTCTAATTCTTCTGCTGTTGCAGCATAATCTACCTGTATAAAAAAGTCAAATATTAGTGTGTGTGCGTGTGTACACATATAAAAATAAATATATAAAATAAATATATTTCAGTAATATTAAAACTTGGTAATATCATTTAGATTCTCTTACATTGCCAACATAAATAGATCGATTATCAACTTCCATTTTATCTTCCAAGGACATATTTAATGGGCTTGCTAAAATTAAATTGTGTGATGAGAAAAAGATAGCATTATTCTTAAGATGAATTTATATATAAAGTATCTGATTTTATACAATTTATCTTTTATTTTCATATAAAATATGCTTGTGAACTTACTGATACCAGGAGGACTACCCATATTCATCTGTTTATCTACTTCAGATTGAAGTTGCTTCAGTTTTTCTGCTTCTTCTTCCATTTCTCTTACTCGTGCTTTTATCGCTTCTAATTCCTAAATTATATACAATAGTTTATTGTAAATATTATATAATCCAAATATCTATTATTATAAAATTAGTATTATTTACTTACAGGATCGTCTACATTTGCTTCTCCTAGCTCACGTTTTACTCCATCACACTGCATAATAGTGTCTCCATCTTGACCATTCTCAAGACCATCAAGACCATCAATGTGGTCACTAGCTAAAAGATCTGATTCAGACATTTCTGAAAACAATTGCAATACGTAAACTTAGCAAAGCAAGAACTTAAAGTCTAAAAGCATGTAAGAAGCAACTGCCAATCAATATGTACGAACATGCAAAATATAAAAATAATTATAACTATAATAATATGTATATATAGTGTAGTCAGATATTAAAGAGAAATACAGCTCATACAAGTTCATAAAATATAGTTTTAATTCATACTTTATAATCTAACTCTGATATATTGTTTACAATATGATATAAAATTCTACATATAATAACATACAAACAAAAAAAAACTTTGTAAAACTTTGTAAAACAAATATAAGTATTAAATTTTCTTTAGAAATTACAAGACAAAATTAGTTCTTTTGGGTAAAAATCAAAATAAGCATACTATGTGTGTAGATAGCCTAAAATATATTTGAAAAAAAAAAGATAATTAAAGTAAATAGAGACACAAACTAACATAAGCCAGATATCAATTCGACAAGCAAACTTAATATGAAGTGTACGTGCATTGAACTTGTCTATAGATATGTATATTCTTCAAAGACTGTATATATAAAGGTTACATTATATCAATAATAGCGAATGCATCAATCTCCCGCGGAATATTATAATTAACGTACCAGTGTATTTTTAGATGTCCCTGATATTCAAATATCGAATTAAAGTAATTACTCGTCTTGTATTACTCTACTACCGATCACCCTTCGCAAAATCGGCAAACGAAAGGTAATGAGTGACGCGACCACTACACCTAGAGCGAATTCAAAGGTAGCTTTATTTAAGGCTGATTTTGAACGACACGTTCGTTGTACAATTGATACTTGTGGATAAAACGGTTGAATGTCTTCCAATAAATTTTCAGAATCTTCCACACTATAATCATGAGAACCATCGTAAGGTGAAAAAAAAATTAATAAACAAATTCAATAAGTTTTGACGTATGAGAGCATAGATATTCTAGTGAATTTGTTCGCTTTTGTAATTTTCTCATGATACACGTAAAGACCAATCGCATTGAGTCTTATCTATCGTGAATCGCAGCCTCAAAGTTCTTGAAATTGACCAATCACATTTGTTCATAAGGATTTTGCGACTGAGAGCGACTATCGATTCGATATTTCGAGAATATCGCGCGCTTTGGTAGACTCTCGGATTGGCGAGCGGACGCACGGCTCCGGAGCAGAGGTGTGTACGTTCGAATACCGCATTTCTCGCGAATATTATCATCATTTCGCGCGCAAATATGTGTAGTACTTATCTGTTGCAAAATATCGGACGTTCGTGGTGACGCGTAATTAGCATCGCGCATTCACTGATATCGATGAGTTTACGATGCCGCGCACGAGACACAAAATAGTCGGCGCGCGACATGGATCAGAAATACGTTCGATTTGTCTCGTAATTTATCAAGATTTCTATCGTCTCGAATATCGGTAGAACGTCGTAATCGGGCGTCCGGAGTAATATATGCGTAACTGTGTAAGAAAGGAAGATAATAGCAAGCAGCATTCGAACTCCGGATAATCGTGCGACATTGCTACGAAGAAAAATGAAGTGTAATTAGGTACGTCAAGATCGCATAGCTTGCTTTTATTACTATTAAATAATATACTATTACTTTACATACATTAAGAAGAATTTAATAATCATATATATTCTCGTTTTGTTTATACATTGAATATATTCTTACAGATGTGGTGTGAAGTTTGCGTTGCAAATATCGCAAGCTGCCACGCGCGACGATTCGATATTTCGAGAATCGCAATATCGCGCGCTTCGATACATTCGTTCCGGCCGGCAGACGGAGTGGACGCGCGACGCGAAGTGGAACTCGTCAAAATATCCCGGTATTTTCTAGCTATTGTTGTCTCGCGCATAAATAGTGATAATATGTGTGTGCTACGAAGTTTCGGGCGTTTAAAGTAATTACAAGTAGTATCGCGTACTCGCTGGTAACGATACAGGCGAGTTTTACGGTGAAATTGTTTCACAACCGTTTACGCGTTTGCGAGACACAAAATGATCGGCGCGCGACACGGAGAAATTGTCTCGTTATTTCTCGCGTTTATTTTCGTCTCGTTCGCGAATATTAATAGTTTATGTGTGTCGGGAAGTGACGGGGTGCACACTGATATAATTCGTGAATGATAATCGGCGAACATTATGGTAACGCAAAACGTATTAAAACTTAAATTTTGCGTGTGTGTCTGTGTATTTCGCGTCGCGAGTGACAAGTGCTATGACTACGTGGGACGACGCAAGGTCTTTTGGATCATCTTCAAGGAGGAACGAGAGTTAGAGAAGAAGATACATCGATGGACGACGGAGGGACCGCATAAATATGAGTTACCTTAAAAAACCTTCATATCTCTTGTTTCTTTCAGTTACAAGATTTTTTAAGTTTATTATACATTGTATTTGTATTGATAATTTTACAATTATCTAGATATATGTATCTATATTTGATACAACTGAATGGAACATTGCATGTGTAGTGTCCGCCTATATTAATCGCATTGATTTCTAATAGCAAATAAAGACAATCATATATCGTAGAATGATTTTCTTTATTCGCTATCTTTAAATGAATTTGATAATGATATATAAATTTTCATTTTTACTTGATATCTTTCTTGATATCTTTCTTGATGTTATTTTTGCTGATTTATTAATTTCTATACGTGTATTATTGAATATGCTGTTATTTGAAGAGTTTTATCTTTCTATTTTCTTATCATTCTTTAAATTCCTTGAATTTTGTGAATTCTGCAAAGAAGTTTCTAAAGAATTTGTTCAATTCTTTGAATTCTTCTTTAACTTCTCTTATTCTGTCAACTTCTATATTCTCTCAACATTGATATCAAATCTACTTTATAAAATAAATCCCTTCGGGCTTTAAAAATATAAACTAATAAAAACATAAGTGTATATTTGCGTGAATATATAATCGCAGATTAAGAATATGTAAAGCACGTTTAAAAAAAAACAATAACTAAGTAGGAGAAGGAATAAAATTTCTTTGGAATAGAGATAGCTAAAGAAACTTTCTACACATAGAAAGAGATATCGATAATTAGGGAGAATACATGTAAGAATACATGTAAGAATCAGTGGGGACAGATAAGAATATGTAGAAAATATGTAGGAGTGACAATTGTTGAAAACAAGAAGGTATACTCAAGTGCTATTTTCTTTCACATAATGTATCGATTCGATAGTTCGAGAATATCGAGAATAGAACTAGATGTGACCGACTGAGAAGGTTTGTAGACCTTTCAATGTGCACCACAAAACGCAGAAGCGCTTGAAAACATATAGTATAAGGAAAGAAGATGATGTATCATGTTGTATTCTACAATAACAACCAGAGTGACTTTAAATGTAATGTGTATACTATATATACACATTGATCACGTCATTGAAGGCCGGTATTCATAATCGCGTGTAATAATTATTTTGTTTCTGAAGAAATTAAATTTTACTTGAACCAGCAATAGTATACAAATGGAAAGAAAACCGAAAGTTATTGTCTTCGATTTAGGTACATATGTGCAAAATTATTATTTGTAAGAGAATCTTCCATTCCTTTATATAATAAAGTTTTCATAACTTTGACTTCTTTTCTCTCTTTACTGTAGGAAATTACTTAAAATAATGAAGGATATTAAATTTCCAGATTACACTTTATGGTCATTTTGGGTTGACACTCATGTAGATCCTCCATTTAAAAAAGGGTTTGTTTATTTTCACTAGAAATTAGACCAAAAAATGATGTATTTTAATATGATAAGGAAAATAAAATTTTAGATCACATAATAAGATAGTAGATGCACATGGCAAAACTGTACGATGCTACACTGATGTACCAGATATATTGAAACAATTATCAGAAGAAGGATATGAACTTGGTGTAGCATCACGTACATCAGAAATAAAAGGTGCTAATCAATTATTAGACTTATTTGGATGGAAAAAATATTTTAAATATGTTGAAATATTTCCTGGTAGCAAAGTCACACATTTTTCTAAGTAAGTCTTGTGCAAAAATGGTGACTATTACATACAACAGTGTAGAATTAAAACTTAATAGAATATAATATTTTCAGTATTCAAAAAACTTCCCACGTTGATTACAAAGATATGATTTTCTTTGATGACGAATCTAGAAATATTGTGGAGGTTGGAAAACTTGGAGTACATGTCATATTAGTTAAAGATGGTGTAACTAAGCAAGTTATAAAAAATGCTTTACAATCATTTAATAAATAATTAATAAATAACTGTAATAATTCATAACTATTGTATAATATGTACAAAATATTTTTGAGTTTCTTAATAGAATAGAAAGTTTTAAATATGTAAATTGTATATAGATCTCTATATGTAAAAATATAAAAATATGTACATATTAATTAGTAAGTTTTTTATAATACTGTACTGGATTTATGATGATACTGTCATCAATATTGTTTTTAACTGTAAATCTCTGAAATGCTGTACAAAGAACTTCTGGTCTCTTAATTGAATCATTATTTAAAAACGTCCTTGTTTGATCTTCTGTTAATGAAGTTTGTAAAAGATTTCTGAGTGTATCTGCATCAAAGTTGTTGAAGGGACAACCACCTTCATATACTCCATTAACACCAGCCTGCAATGTGTAGTGGTAATTTAATGAACAATTTATTTTACTTTATTATGATTATATAGTATTATTTATAAAGAGATATGCACACACAAAAGAACAATTCTTATACTTGCCCAAAGTAAACTACAGTTGGGTGTTTTATAATTTCTTCGAGATCCTTCTAAGCCATACATATGTCTGATGCTATATACAAATTTTTTTTCATTGGATTGCCAATTGTGTGAACATATAGAATTACAAGTATGTGGCTTGGAATATTCTTGTTTCCAAAAAATAATTGCATCTTCTAGATTCATCCCAATTTCTTTGAGAAAAAGACTATAATGTAAGCGTGCATAATGACTAAGTCGGTGCCTATTTCTTAATACAGAATGCAAATGTTGCATACATAAAGGAAATTTCTGCACTTCGGTATCTATGTTATCAATAGTTATATTTCCATGAATAATACTCTTCTTGAAGAGATACAAGTCAACTTTCTGATGTAAAATAGTCAATCTAAGATCATGTTTTACAGTATGCTGAGCTTGTTTCCTCATAATATTCAGTTCATTAGTTATATAGCTACTAAATAATGACTGAAGTACTTTTTTCCAATTTGAACAATATGTAATAACACTTCCATTCTTAAGCTCTAGTTTTCTTTCTTTTATCAGATCTGGCAATATTTCAAATCTCACTGAAATGTACAATAAATAATACTGTTTATCTTCAAGTGATTTTTAAATATTGTTATATCTCAGTCATATACCTTTATATTGAAAATTGTTACAGTTGTGACAATTTGACACCAGATGTTTAAAAATTAAGGGATTTGAATAAAATTTGCATAACTCAATCAGAGTGATTTCTGTTGTATTCTTCTCATGTTTAAATAATTGTAAGTTCCATATAATTTTTCTTAGTAATTTGTGTAGATGTTTGGGTAATATATGATCTAATCTATGTTTAAATAACAATGATTCTTTGCTTATCCAATAGGTATATAAATCTGATGATACACAAGCTAATAATCTAGAACAAAGAATTAAAAACATTTATAACTCTAGTGATAATATAAAACATTATTATTTGATATTGTACTTACCGTAACATAAAATGTCCAATTTTATCATAAGTAGAATTTTCTACTAAATATTCAAAATTTCCATCAAATTCGCTAATAGTATCTTCATACAAATGTTTTAAATAATCTAATCTAGACAAGACGCAATCTTCTAAAATGTAAAGAGGTATTTCTCCATTTGGTGGTATGATATAGAACATGTCTATGTCCGTGTTAATCATAATGATAGCTCTAAAACTTATAGTAATTGTATTTTATCTGACAGTACCGATCGATGAATTTATGCTTTGACATATTTTTGCATAAAACATAAGAATCTGACAAAAATAGTGTCGCAAAGCGAATTAGTATTAAAGTATTGAAGTGTCAAATGATGACTCAGGTTAAGAAATCTGTCATATTGACTGAAAAAGTACAGCACTGTATAGCACTAAATTTGTGCTATACAGTCCTCACTCACAAATCAATTTTTAACAAATTGTCATACATATTCTAAGTAATAAAGTAAGTTTAAAAAAAGTATTCTCTTTCTTTCACTTAATAAAAGTTATTAATTTTTATATTATTATTTTAAGATTATTAATAAAATTATATATAATTATATATAATCTTTTAAAAGTTTTATCAAATAGAGTAAATAATATGACTTCATTCGACTGTTCAATATAAATAGGATTTTATCGATGTTTGCTTTAATTAGATAATGGATAATGAAACTTACAAGTTGCATGTTTTCTTTTTTAATGAGAATATACACGTATAAGTTATATAAATGTGTTCAGGTGTTTACGATGCACAAAAATTTACGAGGGATTTCGCTGAAACTTATTCGATTCGCACTGTACACACGCGATTGATCGAGCTGAGTTTAATTAGTTGTGAGTACTAACTAGTTGGAATTTAATAATTTGCCTGTGAGAAGAGATTGCGAGTTTGATCTGTTATTTCTGATCGTTATTATAACTTAACGATTTTATCTGTCTATAAATTATTGATTGCATTAATGGATTGTGCATCTTATATATTTCTATTATAGCAAAGATAATCAAAGAACAGCACACATTGCACTTTGCGATTTTTTTTCGTAAGGGATACACTTTAATTGTTATCAAGTGTCGTACATGTGACTAGTTGGATTCTAAATGTATCATATATATATAATATGTATATACACACAGCTACTGGTGTGTGAGTAACATGTATACTTTTATGATTTGTCCCTTAATTGTTGTTTTTATGATACAAATAATTTCTAGATCGTTGTACATTGTTACATTACCGATCCGCCTTTATGCGAAATTTACTTATATATCTCTCTTCGAATTGTTGTTCTTACGTACTAAATAAAATAGATATATTATAAATACTCGTATTTATATATATATTTATATATATATATATATATACTTCTTTTTTTCTGTTTATTTAGTCTACTTAAATCGAGGTTTTTGTTTAAGCTTTATTACTCATAGACAATCTGCTCGATATTTACAGAGATTAGATACAAAATTATAAACAGTTCTTAGTACAAAATAATTTTATGACTATAACGATCAAGGTTTGATAGCGTAGAGCAGGCATGGGCAACCCTCGCGGCCGGTGGTCAGTTTCGTTGCAGTTCTCGGAGACTGAATGTACTTTTGAATCAATCTCGAGAAAATGTGTCGAGTAATTTTTGAAAAAAAAACAAACGTATTGTCAAAATTATAATGCAAAATATACGGCCGTAGCCAAGTGATATGGCCGTGCGTTGCCCTTACCTAGATAGAAGATATAACTAGATGAGCTCTCCCCAATTTTCCCACGATTACCTGTAGATCTCCTCGCAGTTCCACCATAGATTAACAATCGAATATATCGAAATCATATTTCATATATGTATCCGCGCGAAAAAAGGTCGATAATTACATATATTAATTCATTCACGGTCTTTAGTCAGGGCGATACTACTCTTTGTACGATACAGTGTTACTGTTTAACTTTGTCTGAAATTATATATATTATTCAAATTAAATCCGTGTCGTTCGTATACGATATGTGCAAATCTGATATTTAATCGAGACATCAATGATATGTTTCTTGCCTAAAAATATGAGTATTTGTAGATTATACAAATTATTTTCAAACTGTGCATATCATTCAACTATTATGTTATAAAGGAAAAATAATGAAAATATTATTTTTATAAAAGGAAAAATAATATTTTTGTGTGCTGATAAAATTATATTTGTTTTCAATTTACGAAGACTAAAATTAATTTACGCGAATTATAATCGTGCTTTTCAAATTACAATAGGAGCAATGTATATTATAAAATGCGAATTCTATTGCATCAGTGTTTTCAAAAAAGTCGTGATATATTGATGCTCATATGCTTTCTAAATTTCGAGGCAAGCGCGTGATTGTCAATTATACGCGTTACATATGTATAAAAGAAAAAACATTCAGTAACGTATCATAGAAAGGATTTAGAGATATCGTTGCACAATTAAAAATGATACGCTTTTAAGAAATGAAGTTTTTTACCGACCTAACGTGTTCATGTTTCACAATGTTCGAACGAAATCTCTGACGTATTGTGGTTCTGAACAGTTACCTCGGGTGATGCGCGCAGAGCTCGAATTGTCCACAAAAGAATAATACCACCATTGGAAAAAGGGCACACTAGGTAGAAGTGAGTTATCTAAATTTATAGAGCGAATTTTTCTACAGAGAAAGGATTACACAGAGTTCATACTTTTCTTTATACTGTTATTTCTTTTCCGTTAATGATTCAATTTCTAGTCAACCATGAGGCAGTTACACTTCGTATTGATAATGAAAATACATTAGATTGCATTTTGTCTTATTTGATACTGGTTTGTTTTTATTGAAGTTATTGCTGTAACTTATAAACGGAAACAAAATAAAAATCAAAAAATATTGGAGTAATCCTTTCGCTATAAAGATTTTCGAATTAGTAGGTACAGGTAGGTACGTAGAAATATACTAAATTATCACATGTGAGTAGACAAGTAAGTTACTCGTTAGCAGTAAAGGGGCAACAATATTAGCCAAAGGCAGCGTTATGCTTGTATTGGCGAATCTAAACGCAACTACAATTCATTCTCTATTATCGTCTAAAAGTGATGGCAGTCTGCGTCGGACTAAAAATATACCGATAATAGATATTATTGTTTCAACTCAGTCACAACCGGTGCGAAAAATTGATTGGCCAAAATTTCGCGATGGCACGAAAAATTATATGTCTGATACTCTTATGCAAAATTACGCACTTAATTATTACACTTATAACGCACAGTCAGTCGGCTAATTACTATTTTTATTTCCGGCAAGATTTAAGGATTTCCCTATATTTATTATTTATCTCGTAAAACCTATGCGCGGTAATATTCTCGTATTGAATGCGATTTCCTTTCACATTTCATCTCAGTTACATTTCGATCCCAATCTGATATAGAAGCAATTCCAGTTACGTTTAAATTCAACGCGTGTTTTTTTTTTTTTTAACTACGTATGGCTATGCCTCCGTATCATCTACTCCTTACGCGATAATTACATTAATTTATATAAATAGTATTTTAATATCATATAACGGTAACATCGCCCTCTCTTCCCCTATTCACTAAATATCGCATAAGTTATAGAATATCCACATCTGATGTATAAATAGGTACACGAAACTTAGTGTGCAATAAGAATTTTTCGGAATCGAATGCGCGGACTAAATATAATAACGAGTTAGTTTACATTTAACTTCCAAAAGTAATTTAGAAATATTCTTCGTTCTATCGCGTATCTTTTTTTATTTATAAAAAAAAGAATATTACAATATGTCGAACTTTCGTTGATAATAACTTATTACCTCGAACGTTCTATATTTACGGTAATACCAAATTACAAATGATTGCGCAATATTCTCGGAGATAATTTCGTTTTTTCTTGCCTACCTGATTTATCTCAACACATTTTCCGAAAAAATGCAATAATATAACATTCCTTACTACGGTACGCGTATATATATGTACAATATTCTAATTTTCATTGATCCCGCCTATCATATAAAGTTACAATTATGATGTGTCATGATACGTAGTCTATTACCCTCTTTCAATACGGAATAGATTAAAACGTTATCCTTCGTCTACTTGCACTTACGACTTATTACGATATTCGTCTAGTTATGACATCAACGAATTCCATTTCCATGTATACTTGACATCAAGAATAGCTCAACACGTGAAGTTGCATCAGTTTAAGAAGAAAAAAAAAGAACATTTTTCTATCCGCAAAATTAAACTTCGAATAGTGTTCGAATATATTCAAACATCTATTCCTAGTATTAACAAAATTATTATTTAAAATTATTATTTTTTGTATAATCTACCCAGTCGTGCTGCACAATCTTCAAAAACGTCATCGCGAAATTGATGCAACTTTGTCTGAGTATTGAGATAGATCTTTGTGTGGATATCGAATATATAAACTATTATATACCTGTGATTGCAATAGTGAGATATACCATTCAAATAAAGCGTTTGCTATCGAGAAATCTTTACTAACCATTCGTCTTTAAAGAAGCTATATAATATTCTCACGTTAAAATTTACGATATAATATACTTCATACGCGGATTTATGTTCGGATTACAAACAAGAATTAGCGTTAAAAAGACGAGAGTAAGATTTCTTCTCCATGGCCAGATAATATTAATAGTAAAACGACAATTTCTTTGTCGCTTCGCGAGAGGTATGTGTCTTTTACGACTGCCGCTATAAGCCACAGCCTTCATTTTACCCAAAGCTTGGCGAGCACTGGTCTTACGACAATAAAGAATTCCGATGTAAAATCACATGTAAATTCGCCTCTCAAATAAATCCGAAATATCCGGACGATACATTTAATATACGTTCGAACAGAGAGCGAAAGGAAGTGACAAAGAGAAAAGGGAGAGAATAAGCGTCCACATGTTCACGAATACATTCAATTACGTTTTACGATTAAACTCGAACGTTGTCGTAGTATCTAACATCGTAGCCGCTATATTATACGTACGTCGATGTGACTCATACTTTTCATTAAAACCCTCATATCGAAATGATATAATCCCGAAGAGGGGAAATCCTAATTATATTCTCCTTAAGTAACAATATCCTCTTCTTACTCGCGCATTTATCGCGCCGCATAGGTACCCATTTTGTTCGTAGGAATGTTCACAGCTGTGTTTTACGATCGTTACATGATATTGCTCCTAAACGATTTTCGACGATTGCGAGAGAACCCTTTTCTTCAGTTCTCTTTTGCGAGATCCCACGAATATGTCCGTCTCTTTATTCCGATTGCATGCGAGATTCTCCGCAGAGCGACTCTATCTATCGCGACGGGCAAAGTTAGTTTATTGTGTTCTCGTTCGATTGTCGTGTATTCACAGTTTCGCGTTGTCTGTACGTTTCTTTACGAGAAAAAGTTGTGTAAGACCGTCGCACGACGCTCGCGCGAGTCGCTCTCTGTGTTGCGACTCTGTCGCAACTTCGAATCGATAAAAAAATGCACGAGCGTAATTTTGCTATTAAGAAGATCTCTCACGGAGATTAGACGCGAGATAGTTCGAGGTGCGACGAGAAATTCCGGCGTGTCGTAGGTTTTTCAAAGACAAACACGACTCGCGCACACACACGCACAGACACTTATTAGTCTTCTATCTTCCTACTCTAAATTTTACTTCCAGTTCGTTATTACTCGTTGTCCGCGAGATAGTATATCGAGACGAAAATGAAGAACGATCGATAGATTCCTGTCCAAAGTTCATACATCCCAACTTTGTTTTCTCGTTGACAGGCAATAAAATTCCATCGTTGTACTTATCATTTCGATGTCGCGATATAATTTTTGTCCTCTTCTTCTCCCTATCATAGATCCTTTTTTTCTCTCACTAGCCGTTCCTCTCTCTCACTCGACTATTGTTCGTCCATGTCTTGCAGCTCCTCGAATGAGGACGTTGCCCGTCATTGCACATTCGTCGATCCCTTTCAGAACCGAACTTGTTCCGACTCGCGGGATGAATATTAAGAACATCGTGCTCGCCGAAGTTCGAGGCTCAATATCAGGATGTTGGAGCATATCCAAGATTTTTCCGTTGCAGAAAGAGCGATATTTCACGGAAGGTTGGTCTCTCGTTCTCCTCTCGTCGCCAACACTCGAGCATCAAATCGTAGATGTCTTTGGAGGAGGCGGTAGGTCGCGGAAGATAGTCGAAACCACGAGTGTTTTCTTTGCAATTCTCCTCAGAATTGACTGCGTTGTTGCAGTCGGCGGCGTGATGCAGCTGTCGCAGACTTTGCACTACTTCCTCGTTAGATAGGTGCTCGTAAGGGACACGCCTGCCGAGGTTCAGGATCTCCCAGAGAGTGACCGCGAAAGCCCACACGTCGCTCTTGGTCGTATATTTTCCCTGAAAATTGTATACACGTTACATTATATTACGTGTATATTACTTTAATACTTCGAATACGTTGTTCCTTTTACTTGAAGATTATAAATAAATGTATAACGCGCATTGTAAAAAGTATAAAATAATTGAATCTGCAACTTACCAAAAATACCGACTCCCAGGCCATCCATCGTACCGGCAATGGCATAGTTCCGTCGACTTTGTAGTAATCGCTCGCGTATAGCTCGTTGTCCGTGCCGAAATCTGAGATTTTGATATGATAAGCCTTGCCGACCAAACAGTTTCTGCAAAATACAATATTGAACTTTAAAAATTTCGAAGAAAGCAAAGGTATTTTATTTGTTATCGCGTCTTTTTTGGGTCTATTTTCTTTGCAAAATGTTCGATAATTTTTTTTCTTTCAATTGAAATTAATCAATCAAATTCTTTACGAATATCGAGTATTTCAGGACACTGAACAGAGAGAGTTACTTGTTAGTTTTGTGTGCGCTATCGATTGGGGAGGTTGAATACTTTTCCGAGCGGCGGTTCGTCTAAAACGAAAGAGGCGCAGTCAGATTGATCTCTCGTTGCTACGTGGAGTGCATAGCGCACCCGCCAATCTGCATACGCGTTCGCATTCTGTGCATGGCAGTCAACCGGAAGCGAGAATGGTTGTCTACATGCAACATTTGCTCGTGAATGTGGTTGGGCTACGTTTCCTGTTCGAACACACAGAGGTGTGCTAGTTGTACCCGATGCGTGAATAAACTTTATGTCGATATCGGATTGTTGTGCAACAATCATTGTTAATTATTCGTTTCCTATGAGAGAAAAATAACGGTGTTGAGAAACGTGGAATTAAATATCTGTATTTAAATTTTCATAATAATATCAAGCGAAACACATTAACTTCAGTAGCAGCTGCAGAGATAACATTTATTTTAATCTTGTTGTTAATATATATTAGGAGTGCAGTTAGTTACTTAATCTTATATCGCGAATGCGTTTGATGTTTCATTTTACTTGCCCTTTGAGCGAGTTTCATAAGAGATACGTTCTCACAAGGCATTCCCTGAGGAGAACTTAGAGACGGATAAGCATTTATACAAACTCCGTTCAAAGCTCCGAACGTTGACCAGTTCGCTTTAAAGACAGACTAATCTTCACTACCTGAGATACGACCGACCAAACGTTATCTGAAGAGCAGCAAGAGGGTATGAGAAATAGATAGAATCAATTAATTTCGCTGGTAGAACAAAGCTCCAATTTGGCGGCAGAACCTAGTTAATTAGGGATCGCTTTATCGATCATTGCTATTGGCTACTTCGCCATCGGCGAACTGCATCGATGGGGACTGACCCCGGTTCTCCCTACATATTGTAGAGTACGACAGTAATGCAATAAGCCGCATTCACGCCTCATATTCAAACTGTTACAATGTAAATCACACGTGATCTCTATAATGTAATCTCTATAATCTTATCTTGTGATTAATTTATTTTATCACCTTCAAAGACAATAATTTGACATAGTTTAATAATTTATTTATTATTTAATTTTTTATGTTGTGTTATAATGTACATGTTAAGAAAGAAATTTAAATACGGAAATTCTATTGTATTAGAAAAACACGAGAATTATGTAATAATGACATAGTAAGCGCGTCTGTCATAAACGTGAAGAAGAGAGATCATAAAAGAGAAGACCGAAATTTCGAGATATAAGAAGCGCGACGAAAAGCCTTCTTCGCGTCTGTAATCGGAACAAAGGCAGGCTTTCTTGTTCAGAAAGCGCGGAATGTCTACATCCGACTCGCGATGACTTCTTCGACGAATAAGGGAGAATCGTCTCTATCATTGTGCAAGTTGCAAGTTGAAGTTAAACTCGGAGAATCACTTGGCCATTTGACGCAAGGCTCAGGAACTATTGTCGATAGGAACAAGAACGTTAAGTGTACTCGGCCGATTGGCGCGGTTGTATAATTGAAGCCCGAGGTTCCGAAGAGTATCGACGTTTGAAGTCGGATGTTGGGGCCGAAGTTAGATTGAAAGTTGAATATTGGATATGCTCGTCGCAAAAGAAACAAACGGTTCCTCGAGTGAAGTAGAAAGAAGTACAGCGCGAGGAAGTGAACGTACGGGAAAAGCCGTTCTTTGAATTTTTAAACGGTTATTCGAACACGTAAGTTCTCGTCAGCGAAGGATAAAACCCTTGCGCGCACAGTCTTCGGTATCCGCGCTCGCGCGCGTGAAAAAGAATAAGAGAAATCCTCCGTGACTTTTTCTATCGCTTTCGAAGTTACATCCGAAAAGTTGACGTCAACAGCTCCGCTGACGCCAACTTATCATATTTTTATATTTCGAACACGATTGTGATTTTATTTTTGTAAAGTAACTTTAAATTCCGTTGCAAAAATATAAATCTTCATATTAGTAAAGTTATTCGGGAGGAAAGAGGGGGGGAGGAATCAAATAATATTCGAAATATGAAAATTGATAATATAGAGAAATACCACCTAGATCCAATATTTAAGTACTATCTACACTGCAGTTGTCAGAAAGGAAAACGAAAGAAAACTCGCGCGATACATTTGCGATTCAAAATAGGATGAAGGAAATCTCTTTTACCGGAATGCGAAATACCCACGTACGGGAATACAGAATGCAGAGGCGTTCGCTGTTCCTACTACTACACTCTTAGATATACGTTTATATCGCGTAGTATTCCCACATGCCATCGCCCGGAATCTTCGATGTCGCCATTAACAGAATAACATTATTAGCTTAGCTAACGGCGAACCGTTCCGTCTGATTGACTCGAGAGATTTTACTTTCGTGCGCGTACAATAACCGCCTTTTATATTTCTTCCACTTCGACAAACACTTCCTCGTGTACGCGAATTCCATCTTTAAAGCATTACATATAGCTATCGATCTTCTCATTCGTCCGTATTCTTTTTCCAACCGAGTCAATTGAATTGCATTACCTTTTGATCAGCAATCGATCTCATCCTTCTTTTTCACTTGGCTCGCTTTCGACAATGACTCTATAGCTATACACACTGCGTACTCGCGAATGAAATAAGAGGCTACAATGGATTGGCAGTTTGTCTCGAAGCGGGGAATCCTACGTAGAACATTCTCGATTTCTCGAGATCCGATTCTATTTAAACGTCATAGTTCCTGAATCTCTCTCCTCTTTCTCCTTGTCTTTCCGTCGAGTGCAATTTAAATGAATAAAAATGTTTTTGTTCGTTTTTTCTTTTTTTTTTGTCCATTGCGACAGATAAATCGCGTGCACAGAGTTTGTGCCCCCGATAGAGAAAGAACAAAAATGCATTTTGAAAGTATCGCGTACGCGCCATTGATATCTGCAATGTCCATTTCTCTTTTGACGCCGCCAGTCACGAAGAATTTATGCCCCACGGTGGAATTCCCATACGGTCGCGTATTTCACTGAAAATCGTCGGTTCGTCACGCTGACGTATACCATCAAAGTGGAAGTTCAGCGGTGCCATTAAATTCTGATTAAATTTTGATTAAATCCCGGCGCCTGTACAAAAGGCATCGATCTATTTGCAACGCGATCGGATCGTATCGCGCATTTTTTCCTCTCCACAAAAGCACAGAGAAGGATAACCTGCCGCGCGCGGTTTTAATGCGAGTATCGCAAAAATTTTATAAAGCTTTGTGTCTGTATGTGTGTGTGTGTGTGTGTGTGTGTGTAGCTTGTTGAAAATTTAACTAAAGCATTTTATATGTGTGACTCGCTATGATTGCGAGCATAGACACACCGCCTTCCATTAAAAGTTCCTTGAAAATAAAAATTCGTCGCGCGAAAAACAGTTTATTGATTTACTTAAACATGATAATGAAATAAGGCGAGAAAAAAAAAGGAGCATGACGTGTAGAAGTAGCTCCGGCGATGGTTCTTAAGATGTTCCTGCAATCGACGGGTCAAATCGTGTCAAAAGCTCTTAGTAATGCTGACGAGGCTGATGTCGCATAGAAATTTAGCGGAGGAAGTGTCTCTCACTATACTATTAAGATTTATGAGCGAACGTTTGAGAGACACTGTCCGCACAGCCGGAAACTAGGTCCCACGTGCTATGAGAGCTTCGGCGGTTTGCGCGAATATACGCGTGCGCGCGTGTGTGCAGAAGATATACATACATATATGCACATATGTGCTTCTAAACGTCCTATCGATTCGGCGAGAGATGGCCATTGCATTTCAATAACAGCCACGTAGATGGACTTCGTTCTATATACGGAGGGCGTACATACTTTGTATTCGCAGATCAGTGGTCATCGGTATACGATACATACATTTCAGGATCATTACGAAGGTTTATCGGTGCGATATTAAAAGCCTTTGAAAAAACTTACGCGCGAAGCTTATTTGAAGAAAAATATATATGGCATTTGAAAAAAATATACACCACGGTTGAAACGTGACGGAATAAATAATAAATAGATAGAATGTGACCTTTAATAACATTGATTGTAAAAATGTATCAAACTGTATCAATATAAGATGAAGACAATGTATGCATTTATACAACGAAGTAGTTTTAATGATTTTATGATTATTCACACACAATTTGTTTACTTGAAAAATTCATAAACAATAATTCTCTTTATCTGCAAGTACTATTAAAGTTCAGTTTTTTACGTTTTTCCTTGACATTTTTTCTTGTATTTCAATCATGCTTTTAACGAATGACGTACTGCGATCGAAAAATATATTAAAGATGTGCGTCTTTGAGCAAAAGTTGGTAGCACTCACACGATATAATCTCGATTTATATTTAATGTCGGTAATGCGAATACGATGAAGAAAAGTTTTCGAGAGGTTGAAAGGAAAAGCACTGTGAAGGTGACAAATATTAGACCATTATGTTGGATTGAGGAAAAGAGACCTATTGTGTGTCCGAAGCCGACGGGCTTAGGGGTTGCTTCCGTAAAAAAATCCGGAGAAGTTTCTCTGCAAGTAGTCCGCGAGGGATCACAATACCGATATTCAGATAGGTATAGCTAACGACGATTCAAAATACGAACGAATAAAAAAACAAAAAACACTAAAATTTTCTATCGCCAATACGACAAACTCCGTCATTTCACTGCGGAAACTAGCTGCTTGCTCTTCTCGCTGCATTCCTCGCGACGATTCACTAACAAATCGCTGATTTCCCATGCGGTTCCCGGCTCCGTTTGTTTTGGGGCTTATGGAAATGCACTGCGGGAGTGGTATAATTCAATTTCATCCTGAGAGTGTAACAGAGGGAATCGATATCGGGTGCCCCCGTCCTTGTTTTAACGGGTGCATCGGGCTCTCAATGTGGTTGAAATCCCATCCTCTCTCTCTCTCTCTTCTCTGTCATACATCTCTGTAAGCACGACCACATTATTTTCGTGAGGACATCTTCGTCAGTTATTAGACTATGCCAATTAAAGCAGACGGCGCGATCTCAAACAAGATTTAAGGGCATCCGTCGAAGGGTAATCTCGATTCGACGATTTAAAGTCGATAGACCCGGGCAAAGGGTCTTGTTGGTCGATGAAGCGGAAGGCGAGGCAGGGGTGGGAAAGTACATCCGGTGGGTGAGTTTTACGCTAAGGAGTGGAAGAGAATAAATCAAGAGCGCGGCAGATCCATTTATTCTTTTCGCAATAACGTAAAAACCATGCCGCGACATTCAGGTCGTACTCTCCTCCACGCGCGCGATCGCGACCGACTTTTAAAAAATTACTTTTCAATAAATCGCGCGGTAAAGTGATGTTTTTTTAAAAGTTATTTTTGCAACAGAAATCATTCCTGAAGATGTCAAAAATTATCCTGCGCACATATGGCTGCCGCGTCGTAATTTTCTTCGCGCTACGTCGACTCCGAGAAGATTCCTCTGCAATCTTACGTCTCGATCGTGCACGCATCGATAAGCTCGGGCAAAGAGGAAAAGACTTCGTATTCACATCTGTATTCAAATCTTTGATGCAGTCTACATTCCCGTCTGATCTAAAAATTACATGCACGCTTTGTGACAGAAGTTTCGAAAAATGTTCTACCGTTTATTCCGTACACGTGTGTATTAAAATAACACAAGGTTAAAAAAAGTCGATATAATTTTTATCAAGTTATTATTGAAATTAGCAGAGCGTTTAAAAACAGATTTCGTGCTCATTACGCTCGATTTGTCTATAGTTGTGATACGTAAATCACGTCTCATCTCGCGCGAATTTGTGAAAACTATGTGAAAACGAGATGTTCAAATGCAGAGAAACAGAGAGAGAGAGAGAGAGAGAGAGTAAATACCGGTATCAAGAATGATAAAGACGCGTGCGGATGCGAGTTTATTCTCAGGAGGTAACAGAATATCCAGAATCCACAGGAGAAATTCGTTTTGGTAAAGTCCCGTCGTATACTCACCTAGTAGCCAGATCCCGATGAACGAAGTTCAGGTTCTCCAGATACCGCATGCCCGACGCGATCTGCGCCGCCATGTAGATGAGACAGTTGAAACTGAAACGAGACGACGAAGCGGCGTGAGTTTCCTGCGACGAAGTTAAGGTATTCACACTCGCGAATCCTCACCCGACCGCCGTCACCTCGGAGGGATTCCTTTCCTTTCGAGATGTGGTAGGTCGACGAGAATTTCGGGATTTGTGCGCCCCGGTGACTGGGTGCGTCGCTCACGATTAATAAACGCGTCAAACTCGCGCGCGAGGAGAAACTTATTGCGTGTTAACTCAAGCGACGGCAGTTCGTCGGAAATGAAACCGTGCCCCGGCTCGTTAGAGACGATTGCGGCACACTTTGGGAGCGGTAATCTCGAATACTTTAAGCCCAGGTAACAGCATCGCGTTGCAGCAGCACGTCGGAATAGTCATATCTATCTTGCAGCGCCATTTCGCTGCAAGAAGCGAATTGTCGCATAATGTCGGGTTAACAAGAAGTTAGATATATCTTCCAGAACGGAGTGTGGGGTTAGATAAAACGCAAGTTAAGGTTTTTCGTCAAATAAATTGCAAATTTTTCTCTCACTACAGCAGTAATGGACACACTACACTTAGATAGAGATTCTTTTACCGTTGAAAATATGCAAAATGAAATTTACAATATCATCGTCGTTATCAGTCTCTCTGATAATTACTGCAAATTCGAGTACGTAGAATTTTTGCCGCGAGATAGCGAACAGAATAATTGCAACATCAGAAATATTTAGTTACGTTCGTATCATCTGGCGTAATGTACGATCGAAAATTTTCGTATTGTGTTAATCAAATATACTTTTTTTTTCAACGAAGTAATTGCTCTCGCCGAGTTACGCGTGCTCGTTGACTTTTTGCAAATTTTATTTACGAAAGGTACTCCAATTTGATATTTTTTTTTGAAGATATTGTGTTGCTTTTATTTGGGAACGTTCAATTTTCGCAGGGATAGGTACACGAAACATTGTATGCGCGTGCCATTTTTTTTCGGTAAAACGACAGCGAATGTTTTAATAAACATTGCTGTTTCGCTATACATCAACAAAATAACAAGTCAGCGGAAAAATAATTGAAAGTGATATCGTAAAAGAAGAAAATAAATAGAAGTTTAATAATTTTTAAATACTTTTAAAAGTTTGCGCTGCAAAGTTAGATTGAATTGCGTTTAGATTGAGAAACATCAGTTTCGATCATTTTTAAAGATTATCGATGAGAGAGAAATGTCTTTATTAAATTTGCAAGACAATTGCTGTCGAGATACGTCAATAAAAAGTTACCTAAGTGTCTTGACGCCAATCGGCATGGAATGTGCGTCCTCGGCAGTGATATGCGTCTTGAGAAACTGACAGAGATCCCCGTGTTCCAGGTATTCCATCACCACACAGTATGGTTCCTCGCGATGACAGGCACCTAAGACCCGAGCAATATTGCGATCCTCCAGAGCGGCTAGAATTCTCACGTCTCTTTGAAAGTCCAACCTGTTAGGAATCAGTTTCTCCAGTGAGTTATCACTTGAGAATTGTGTATAATTAATTTGAAAGTTTCTACGATAAAACTTCCAAAAATATAAAAGAGTTACTTATATCTTTTCGTTTTTTCTTTGCGATGACTGTGTGTGTTTGTAATATATCAGTTATAATAATATTAAATATACACGTACAATATACAAAAAAATAAACTTGGATATCGCTCGAAGCAGCAGCAAGAGTCGTCGATGTCTATTTTACGTAATGACTATTGTATCGTGTGTCGCGCGCGTTCTGCATCGTAGTTCCGGTGCGTTTGTACAACGTTAACGACCGCGGTTGTCGTCCGGTTCGTTGGATCGTACGATGTACTTCCGGGATAAGGGAGACGCTTTCCAGCGCGCGAGCACATATGCACGTTCCGTCCGACGCGCGTTTCCACGCAGCATCGTTATTCCGCAGGTTTACTTACGATCGACTTGGTAATGGCACTCTCGCGTGATAGCTTAATGCGGCCGTTAACAAAACTACGGCGCGCTCCGCGTAGGTATCGATTCACCGTAAACTGCGAATCGCGCCGCGCGCCGCCGGCGCGCGCGATTGTCACACATCTCTGCGAGAGCTCGAACGACAGACGCGGATGCGGAAAGCTACGTTGGACCTTGTTCGTCGTTGGCCACTATGCAAAATAGCCCGCTTAACGTTGCCCTAAGGCGGGTTAATGACGTCGCATTAGCCGAAAGTTCGCATTCGCGGTTCAATTTCCTCTCTCTGGTGCCGCCGGCATCGACAGTTACGCAGCAACGTTTCCGATTCTGCAATGGCGGCGTTTACGGTGCCGCGTACGTGATATCGAATCCGGCAATTTCAGCGTCGATTTCGATTTTGAGCGTGACACTATCTATGGCTACGCGAACATCCTCTTAATCTTTCCGCCAATCAAAATTATACGAGGCGTTTCCTTTTCGAACATGCAATTTCCATAAGAGTATTAGCATTCAAAATAAGAAACAAATCGTTTTACCATTTTTGCCGATAGTTTTTAATACAATTAATATACTATCTGATTTCGTATATATTTAATTCATTCGAAATTTTGTTATTTTGTCACGATTTCTAATTTAATTAATAACGAGATGATTCTATATTCATTTTCTTTCGCCATCCAATAAGTGCAAGTCGGCGCAATTGAACATGTTGTTTTTTATCAAGTGTTAACGCAGATTACACGTTGCGATATTACCAGACGCATTGGATATTTCTTATTTACCGTCAGCACGATCTTCCCAGATTTATGTAGTTGAATAAACGGACACACAAAACCTCCCGCTGTACTTGCGTGCACTCGTCGCTGCGTCTCACTTACGTGCGTGAACGGAAGATAGCTCAAACGATATGTAAGAAGATGTGACACGCAATCGTGCAATTAAAAGACAAATCTAATAATATAGGATAAAAACGTAATTAAAAGTTGGATCAACTCGAATATTAATTCAACACATGATAAAAAAGATGCGCTCTTCATCTCTTACGTGCGTAAGAGAGTGCAGAGTTGTGTAGTTTCCGCAGCTGTTCACGTCTCGGAGGGTGAACACGCCGACGGCAGCAGTCACGAGACGCTATAAGTCATCCGCGCGATAGGGAACTTGTTGCGTGAGCGGACGTCGAGGATCCACGAATCTTTCGGCGTTCGCGCGAGATAAAATACGAGGAAATTCGAAAGCTGCGTGCGATGTTCCGTGCGATAAGTGGTTAACAAAACTAACAGCTTTGTTTTCGCTCTATAAGATTGCGTGTCTTTACGTTGTCAATAACATTTAACGATGAAGCAATTTTCGTGTAGCAATTGATCTCGAGTAACGTGATGGTTTTGTCTGATTTTAGATAAATCACAAAAAATATCATTCGCGCGACATGTATATTTTTTTTGTTAATTACGATATAAAAGTTAGAACGTAATCAATTAACAAAGTAATAACAAATCAATCATTTTCGCAAGATGTCCGCGCAATCACTTCGCGCGCGAACACGCTGCACCGGGAGATTGTTGTATATACGAATCGCACACAGTGCAATCTCTCGCGCAAGTAGATACACTTGCGCACGCTAAATCAGCCAAATTGCTCGCTATTCTACCTCGCGTCGTCTCAGACGTCCGACAGATTACTCCACGGACGGAGTCGACGAAATTTCTCTTCGGATCCCGGAGAGTCTGGGCGCGACGACGGCGTCCCGGACGGTGTGTGCTGTCTAATGGGAGGGAGGGTCGTCGATTTTCGTCGCTGTTCGTCGGAAGGAAGCTTTGTCATCTCCCGCTACGAGGTCGCCCGTCCGTCGTTCCGCACGTCGGTCGGCATCGTCGGAGAGCGCGCGCACCAAAGTCCCCGATATCCTATCTCTCCCCCGGTCATTGTATGCAAATCCGTTCCATTCGTGGAATCGAACTGGCCTTTTTCTGATGTCTGACGCGATAGCCGCGAGAACGATCGTCAGAGGACGGTATATCCGGACGTTTCGCCGCGGGGCTTCCATGCCGCGCCGCGACGCGAGACGTCGCGTTATCATTCGACCGCGGAGTCGATCTGTATAGCTTTAAATTCGATGTCCCAACTGTGCATAATTTAAACTTCTGCCCGTGGCTCTCTCGTTTATCGTGCTTTCGCGTGAAATATTGCAACTTCCGGTTTTATCTCGCGAGAATTAATACTCTTTGTTTTGGTTTTGTTTTTAATACACGGATTTCACAAGCCTTGTGTGTGATATCGCGAGACGAAAACGAGACACTGTCGTGCGAGTTCGCGGTCAGCGCGCATGCAACGATCGAGATAGTTTTCTAAAGACAATACTATTGTATTCGAAGAACACGTACGGTATACTAATGCATAAGATGAATGTATATCTTCATCTAGCAGTCTGAGATCAATTTGTCTCTCGCGATACGCCTAGGAATAGTATTTTATCTTTCTTGATGTCGTTCGCCGGCTATCGATACCCGTTTCGGTTTACAAATGCGAGGCAGCGCGTGATCTATCGACCGACGAAAGAACGGATGCCGCTGCATAAAATGGCGGGCGAATAGCAAGTGTAGAAACCCCACACGTCTCCGCGCAATGGGTGTAAAAGGCTCACATACGGCTGAAACGGGTTAGCGGAAAGTATGTACGCTCAATCGAGCGTCGCTATACAGAACGAAACAGAATGCAAATTGCGCGGCTTCCATACAAATGTATACTTACTTTTCCTTCTCGCTGGCTTCCGGCAGTAAAAACTTGACGGCGACGAGTCGTTTGCCGAGGGTAGTTGTCGTTCCGTACTCTGGAATCCCTTCAGCTTCCGCCACGTATACCTTTATGCACATAATTGGTTTGAATTGTGTCATATATGTGCATAGAAATTACCGCGGGATAAATTTCAACAGAAATTTGGTCAATTCCTGCGATTTTCATTATAATCTCACTTTACGTACGTAATTTTTTTTTGCGACACAAGACTTTTTATTAGTTATTATATCATTATATTCTATCTGAAAATATGAAATGATAATAATGGATAATAACTTTGCACATAAATTCAAGTTACTTAATAAAATATTTTTATTCCTCTTTCATTTCGTGATAATACGGAATAAAGAAATATGTTCTTTTCATTAACAGAAGTAGTACGTAAAAATACATTTTGCCGGAGATATTCTTCAAATCCTTTTTTTCCACGGGCTTTCAGACGGAAACTATATAAGAATAATCAATCGCGTCATACGCATCGCGCAACGCATCCTCTCGTGATATTGCGCGTAAGGAATTCGATAATTTTCCGACGCGATGAGAACACAATTGATTTCTGCATCATATGTCGACAAGGTCCAAGATCAACGTGTCCGATCTCGCAAATACGGGAAGTTCGCACGAGCACGCATGTATAGTGCCCATTCCACTGTGCGCGCGCGTTGCGACGGCAAACACGCGGATGTCTGACGCGACAACTGGCGATCTGCGAAGCGCGCGTTTCGACGATCGTCCGCCTCGTCATTAACGACGCATCGTCGGTGCCCCCGGGGGCGGGAAACAAAAGGGAATTATTAGCCGCTCTAACGCATCCTAAACTGATTATTCTCGACGACCCCGACGAGGCGCCATTGTGCCGGCGAAGAATAACGCGCGTCCCGGGCACTTCGTTAATCGACGTATTGTTGTGCATCCGGTGCACGCTGAATTGCCCCGTGCGCGCCGTGCGGCCAACAAACGGATTGATTTCGCGATCGTCGTCGTGACGAAGGTGGCGGTTGCAACACGTTGCCTATACGTGAATTCACGCATTCGAACTTTGTTTCTCTCGGCGCGTGCGCAAAATACAACTCGTGGTGCGAGTTGATAAATTAATTGTCATAACGATGTAACCAAATTTTCGAATCTACGGTATATCGCAGAGTAATTCTACACGTCTCTCCCTTCACGCGAGAACGATGAAATATTGCGTAAAGGCTTGATAAATCGAATTGTATTTTATCGAGAGATCTTTTCAAACAAGTTTTAAACTGAATTTTTAAACAGTCTCAAAAGCGCGGCAAACGCAACGATTTATTGCAAACTTGTTTCGCAAGTTGTTTCCGAGACTAAAGCTATCTGCTGGCGTTAATTGCAATTGATTGAGCGCAACAACAAAGCGCTCGCCTTGTTTATTCGAAGCCCGTGTCTAATTGGAAATACATACTTATTATTCGCGGATGTAATAATAATGTCATTACCGTTCCGAACGCCCCTTCGGCGAGCTTGGAGAGCATGCGAAGGCGATGCCGTGGGAAGAGCGGTACGCTGGTTTGCTCCAGACGTCTCTTCAGGGCTGAGAGTACCTCCTGTTGAGTCGGCGACTGCAACACGAAAGCGCAAATGCATTGTGCCGGCTTATCCGATGATAATCAACGATCTATGATCACGCTAGTCGCGCCGGGGCGCATCGTCTCGGATATCGCGCAGAATCTACGGCCGTCGTTCGACGCGAACGGGCTTCGCCCCCCTTCGGATATATCTCTCCTTTCGTGTTCGCGACTGCGGATTCCCCGAGTGCACGAGAGGGCACACGGAACTGTAGCACGACTTACAAGTGTTCTATTGATCGCCAACTATTCCATTGTCGATTGGTAAAAGTCGACGGGCTCGCAGAATGTTAGATCGGACGTGATATCTCGCGCTATTTTCAACGACAGAACGGCTTTGATTTACGATACGAC
The DNA here is from genome assembly GCA_014825475.1 of Pseudomyrmex flavicornis. Classification (NCBI taxonomy): domain Eukaryota; kingdom Metazoa; phylum Arthropoda; class Insecta; order Hymenoptera; family Formicidae; genus Pseudomyrmex; species Pseudomyrmex flavicornis. The sequence continues at coordinate 46,980 of QVNW01000101.1, read as the reverse complement.
GCCTTATACTGAAGTACATAAGTGTGTGTGTGTGTGTGTATGTGTGTGTGTGGTTACATGATATTTAACATTTATACAACATCGTATTGCTTTAGCGAGGAAAAGTGATGTCGGAAGAAATATTGTTGAGAGATATTTGTATTACTCGGAGATTCTCTTTTTAAAGAAGGTGAAATACGCGACGAAGAGTGTGTATAATATGATTTATAAATATTTCATTGATCGCGTGTTACAGAAAAGCCAGTGAATTCACGGAATGATCAATAATATACACTCGCTGCTTTTTTATTCGGGGAATCTGTAAATGATCGCGGAAGTTGGTTGTCAGACGTTCTTGCTTTCTCTCTCTCTCTCTCTCTCTCTTTCTTCAAAAGTAAGTGCGCGATGAAAGGAAATATTGTCGGACCCGCGCCGAGTATTTGCGCCGAGCAATCCTCGTTTTATGGATAACAGTGAATCCGTCGAGGAGGATGATTGGCGTCGCTACGAAGCGTCAAGGCCAGACTCGACGCGACACGGGGGTTGAAATGTTTTGACTGTTTCGAGTGGCGTTGTCGGATGTCAATCACACGCAGACGTCTCGACGTAGACGGGCACTTTCGGGATCCTGAGCGTCCCGTTCGGAGCATTGTGTTCGGATCAATCTCCCGATTCACGCCGCGGAAACTCCGTGTAAAGCCGCGATGCCAGATGTGTGTCTATCCAGCAGGACACACGTGTATCTCTCGACGCGGAGAAAGGACTCGTTCGAGTGAGGAAGCGGTTCGCATTCATGGTTCACAACGGAATCGATCGCGGAGCGAAACTGCAAATGCTTATCGAATATTCTTTCCTTGTATATTTTCCGCCTGGATGTGTAAAATCTCAATTCACGGATATTATATAATAAAAGGGGAAAAATTGACAACAAATTGAAACACCCAAATAATCTGCCATATAAACGATTAACGAGCGATCTATCGCGTATATTCATTTCGAAATTTTTGTGATAAGAGCGATCGTTACAAATTTCCGGAGTTTGCTGTTTTCCCATATGTGAGCGAGATATGTGCGTATTTTATATTCGACTGTCCAGATTTTTCGTGAAAATACGCGTCAATGGACAGATAGTCGCGCGACAGTGTCATCCGCGTAATCCAATGCAATCCAAGATCAGTTATTTATATCGTCGTCGAGAGAACAGTTCATCCTCTCTGTAACGTGTGTCTTTCGCGCGATGTCATTTCGTTGCGCTATTGCAAAACGTTACCGGACATACGCTTCCATCGAGTTTATATTGCATGCGCGACTCTTATAAAACAAAAACAAAAAACAAAAGAAATTATCCGTGTCATGAAATATCTACGTATACGAACGCTGCGGTTCTTTCGCCGAGAGATACTACGCGCGACATCCGATATCGGGATATGGTCGGCTCGTGAAATCAACCTCTATCACGTAATATTTTTGCGATGTCGGCTGCGATGCTTCCCGCGACTACCGGAGGCGGGACTGTTTGAAAACGTAATTACACGACGCGCTTTCTCTTCGCAATTAACGGAGCGAACTGGTCCGGAAGCCACTGGACCACGTAATGATAATACATTCCATGAGGGTTGCTACGGCGCGGTTGTATCCCGCGAAAAGGCCCCCGGTCGACGCGTTTTGTCGGAGTTGGAGGTAAAGAGAGGTGGAGGTGGTGGTTAGTTTATAGGCCGGCGACGCGATCGATCGATCGATCGATTTCGCGGACATCGCGCTGACCACACCGCAGTTTCCGGTTTTATTTCCGGCCCGTATGGAACTCTCTCTCTCTCTCTCCCTCGAGCTACGATAGCGATTTATTGTCTAAGCAGAACGGCGGCGGTTACACGCTGGTTTTTGTGTCGCTGTTCGCTCGCTAGTTAATTATCCTTTTCCGACGTCGTGTCGTTCCCGTCACACGAATGATATCTCGCGGGGCCAATCGTGGAGATCGTCGCTTTTAATTATCTCCGCTTCGCGCGCGCAAGAGTTACAAGATAAAGTAATTCGTTAACATTACTTTTATTACGTCACAGATAGAATTGAATGAAAATAATGAAGATAATCACTTTGTTTTTAAACAGACATAAAAAAAAAAAAAAAAAAAAAAAACACACACATGTAACAACTCTCTTTCACTGCACGATCGAACAATTTCAATACTGACACGCAGATTAATCGCGATAAGAAAAGGAACGCGCGACTTTATCTTTACATTCTATTGTTTCTTTATAGGAAAGGTGAGCAAATTCGAACTGATGTTTCCAAGGCGAGTTCTCGCTGTGCTACATGTGTTTGTGCCAATCGATCAGCATCATCCGCCTGTACATAAAAAAAAGCATCGGCGTCAAGCGCCGATCATGTACTTTTAAAATGACCTTCGACCGCGATCTCGTGAATCTTTTTTATATCGATGAGAACCCAAGGGATCGTCTCGGCGCGTTTCGGTTCAAGCCCGAGAGAGATTCTTTTCCGCCCTCACACGGTGTTCTGGCATTCTGGATACGATATGTGTATTGTACCCACGGGGAATATATTCGCTCGAAATGAGTATGTTCCGCACTCTCGTTCCGCCATATTGATTTAAATTATTAATTGTGAACTTTATCTCCCCGACCGGTAGAGAGGTATAACAACAGTGCGAGACAAGAACATATATATTTTTTTAAGTTATCCTAAGTTATGCATATGTGTCAAGATCATTTATGTTGTCGCTTGTTTTTATGATTAGAATTAATTAATTAATTAAACTCTCGCTATTAATATTACGAAGTACTTGTCTGTGGTTTTCTGTTTCACTTTCCGTTTTCAATCTCCGTCGCGCTTAATAATGCACGCATGAATTAACGCCAAAATTAACGAAGATCAATCGATGCAGAATTAAATTCGTAAAGAAGATTAAGATTGTAGAATGTGTCCTCTCACCTTCTTATCCTCGGTCTTCGTGGCTCGCGAGCTCTTGGAGAAAAGACTGTCCTGATCGGTGGTGGCGTTGGAGACGGCTGCCCCGCGGCCGGCGCCGGCATCCTGATTGAGCAAGGGTACCGTGCCGAGTTCCGGTACCGCATAATCGTAGGACGTGTCAACTGCACCGTTCGCGTACACCGCTGCGGATGATATAGCAAAGGAGAAGCGAGCGCAGAAGGGGATGGCGTATTGATTGCGGTCAGGGCGAATGCTTTGTTGCCGGGACGTATGTGGGTGCACCGTTGGCACAGAAGCCGCGAGTTAGATGTATATGTTACGCGAATGTATGCATATGTGTGTGTGTGTGCGTGCACGTGTGAGCGTGTTAATGTGCGTGCGTGCGTAATCGCGAGCACGCGCCATATAGCATGTAGGTGTAGATGCGTTCGAGCGCCGCATACCTGAGTGATTGATGTTGGTGCCCTTGTTGTTCACCATCATGTCTTTCATCTCCATAACGACGGTGCTGTAGCTGTAGTACGGCGCGTATTTTAACGCCTGGTACGGCTCCTGGTAGTCGTCCAGCTTCACGATGTCCATGAGACGATTTCCGAGGTCGAGCGGTAAAGTCGGCAGAGAACTGCCCGCGTATCTAAAAGAAAGGAAAAGAGAAGAGATAGAAGAGAAATCGTTCCGACGAGCTAAATTGGTTGTCACATTTAAAGTCTTACGAAAAAAACCGTAATGTGAAAACTGCTATTTTCCAATAAAATTCGGGTGAAACATTATTAACTATAATAACCTTTTAGTTAAAAACTTTGCCATGTAACTCACATATCGATTAGTTTTTTTAAATTGATGTAAATATTTTATCGAGGCGTGCGCGTGATATTACATAAATAAGGTTTACTTTGCAAATTGTAATACCAATGCGAGCCAGTATCAAATGCGATCGGCATCGCATTTAAAGGAAACTACGGAAAGTGCATTGAAATAACTTTACTCTGCGGATCGAATGGATCTCCGGTTTTCGAGAAGAGCATATTTTCTGTTCGCAAATTTTAACGTTGCGGAGAACGCGGTCCGTCAAAGGACCAAGCGCAACATTCGCACGCCTACTTGAAATTGCACGTTACACGTTCCTCTCTTTTGGTACGAAGCTCGCAACTGCAATATCGGATTGCACAAAGCAGGCAGGGAGCTCAGGGAGATCGATGCCGAAGCTCGTGCGAGATGCTTCGAAGTTACGAGGCGGAGGCCCGAGGATCTCCTCTGGAGACATTCGTGCCGCACACAAACTCGATATATTGCCCGAGGATGTCCGTTATTGGACGTTATTGGACGTTCGCTAACGAGCACGGTGGATGGAAAGTTTATTGGAAGGTTGCTTCCGTCATCGTGCCGAGCGTGTCCTGAACGAACACAAACTTCGAAGAAATGAAGAATACGGCGTACGGGGATAGCCGTTCGTGTATTATTATTAACCACGGCTCACGATGCAAAAACGAATGTTCGTTTTTTTTCGGTTCTATATCCGGTCGTCTAGACATCCACATAATCGCGTATAATATATATCACGTAAAACGTTACGTACAAAGTTACGTAATACAAAATTATATCTATATTTTTACTGATAGTGCGGTTTGCGTTGAATATTAACTATATTTGTTAAATATTGATTTTTTAAATTTATTCAACATTTTTATTCGATTTGAGCAACTCTCTTAATTTGTTTTTCATTAATCATCAACCGATCGATTCCTTACCTTTCGTCATCCTCCAAAGTGTACGCCATTAAAGCTGCGCCTTTCTCGACGGTGGCGCAGGTAGATCCTAGATGAGAAGGAGCTTTACCGGTCATCGGGCTGGCGAAGCACTTACGTTGTCTGTATCGTGAGACAATCAGAAACATCGCCACAGCGAGCGAAAGTATCACGGCGGTCAATACGCCGATCACGACCGCCATGTATGTAGGATCGTCGTGTTTTGCCGTCGAGACCGGAGGCTCGCCCTCGGTCGCGCCATTCTTCTCGACGAAGACATCGCTTTGGATCGGCGATTCGGTTGTCGGTGCTTCCTCAGGCGTGAAGTTGCCGTGTGCTATGTCTATAAAAAAAAAAAAGAGATTTCCTTTATGATATTGAAGTATCGTTTGATATTGATATTGAAGTATCGTTGTCAAAATTGTATTAGCTATATACTTATGTTTATATTATATATATATATAAAATATACATATATACATATATGTAAGTTTCTCGTATATGTTTAGTTTTCGATAAATGACACAAAATATGTCGGACGGTGCCCAAATCAGTGTATAGTGAAATTTGATGTAGCCTAAAGCTTTGTGATATTATCTGTGATTATAACCGGTATTACGGTTGTAATTAATAATTGTCATTATTATGCTATTATTTCTGTTATTATTATTATTATCCGTAATTATACTGTTGCTTTATGCGCGAATCATGTTATACGTGTGATTATTATTAAATTGTCTACATATTCTCTAAAACCTTTGGGGAAGATATGTGTATGTGTGAGTGAGTGTTGCGTATCTCTCGGCGCTAATATTAGAATATATTTATTCGTTCTTTTGCCGTTTAATCTGGATAAAGTCGTATTGTTGACGCGAACTCGAGTGTACACGTACCATACGATGTTGATTAAGAACTAAAGCTTTTCTCACAGAAGGGTGCATCTAATACACGTGGAGATTAAGCTAATCATGCGTGAGGTTTACTAAGATCCACCTTTGAAAACTAAGGATCACAATACGCGCGCGAGCGAGTCAGTATGTAAGAGCATATGTAGAGCGTGTAATTATCCTATATGTGCTTTGACGTACGACTTAACTAAGGATGCTGCGAGGATATACAAAGTTCGTTATGGAGAGGGTCGTTTAGTTCACTTCTCTCTCGCGCGAGAGATAACGTTGCCTATTTATTGTCATCGCGATATCGCATAAGAGAAAGAGAGAGAGAGAGAGAGAGAGAAATAAAGAGGGAGAGAAAGAGAGAGAGATAGAGACCAGCATCGGAGGCTTTCATCGCCCCGTAAACATATTATATTACGCTTTTGCCGATGAGCTGGTTTGCGAGCAAAAATTGCGTAATTAAACTCTCGCTGTTTGTTCTTTCGGAGCGTAATTATACGCGTCATTCTCTCATGGTTTAATAATGCGCTTTAACGGAAAACGATGTGACATGTTTTCCGCTCTCTTTCTTTCTGGTTGCGTAGCAGCAACGGGATTACATTTCATCTTGTAAATGATTACGGGAGAGAAGGGGGTGATAAAATTACCGATAAGGATTATTTTTCACGAGAAGAATACATTTTTTTTTATCGCGCGCATGTTGCGTACATGTTGCGTACATTTTCTCTCTAATATTCTATTTTCTTTGTCTCGATTTTTGTTTTACAAGTTTAACGTAAAAATGTGCAATTTCGAAAGAAATGAATTTTTTCTACTAGCTTGTTTCTATATCCAAAAGAATAATATTCCGAAATTATTTCTCCTTGAAGACAATTTTTAAATCTTATTTTCGTCACGGTTGACGTGCTTCTATTTCGAAGAGCATCCAGGACGGTGTCACCCATTTCTGTCGTTGCACTTTACGCGCCCGGCCGACAGAACAAGAAATAACATACACGAAGAAACGAAAAAGAATCATACACACGGGAGCAACGTGCGCGGATTCACGGTGTAGCTTCCTAGTTTGCCGTTGAAGCCTTTTTGTAACATTCGCGTGTGGAATTCTCCAGCAAGTTCTTACTGGAATTTTTTTCGCAAAAGCGCGCTACAAAAATTCCATTTCGTCATTTTACGCGTAGTAAAATAACTTCATTTTGATGCAATTTCTGCAAGATTGGATCAGCTTATTTTTCTAACTCTATTACACTCTCTTTTACTTGGTAGAATTTTTTGCACAAAATTATTTATAAGTTACATACACACATGTATGTACATTGCAAGAGAGAAAGAAGAAGAGAATTAATAAAAGATAATTCATATGTTAAATATCATTGCGATAAAAAAGTTGTGAGCAGTTATGTCAGTGATGCATTGTATTTCTCTCAGCTATCAAATAATTTCGGAACTGGTATTTAATTACTGAAGTTTTATTTAAGAATTTGTTTTATAATATTTTAATATAAAAGATAATCTTTACCAAGAGTTTGTTTTACTTCAAGGCTAGAAACGACAATTTGTTCAGGAATTTAAGATATCTCGTTAAAATATGTCGTCGAAACATTTTAGCTTATTTATATTCTTAAATGTTATTAGAAAACACATTTTTGACAACTCATAAAGAGATTCTGCAGGAATGTCGAAATGTTCGTTTCGCGTGTTGCGGCAAGATTCTAATTTAAGAAAAACGCGACGTATTTATTTTTGCGAGAAGAAGGAGACGAGAGCTCAAGGAGAAAACCTCGGGGGCTGTTTTCGTGAAGGCGGCACGGCGCTCGTCCCTGGATTTTCCGCGAGAATCTTGGAATATCCAACATCGTGCGCAGGTTGCAGGAATATAAATTTCTTTAAGAGATAAAAAAAAAAACAAAAACAAAAACAAAAAATCTCGACACGCGCTTTGCGAGTTGTTGGCAAAAGAGCGTCTTCTGCGAGACGGCAAGTGTAACGTCCGTGGGAGCGCAAAGAAAGACCAGTCCGAGAGATAATAAGAGATCCGAAAGGAGAAACCATGACCGACGGGGTTTCGTTTATACCTCGCAAACTCTCGACAGTCTCTTCCAAGGCTAACCTTCCTGCGTACGGCGGTATTCCGTCGCGGAATTTCCGTCGGAGTTTACGTCGGCCAGAAACAAAGCCGTCGTCACGTTTGATATCGGGCCTTCATGTGGCTCGCCGAACATCATTCACGACGGCAGCGGGACGACCCCCAATGAACAAACTCGCCCGTTTCTCGACGCGGTCCCGCATGAAATCTGATATTAAACATTCTTTGCGCCGGTGGGTGGCGCGGTCCGGGATTGAATCGAAAAAGGGCTTTACCTTGCGCGAAGGCTGCATTGTACTGATGTCAGAACGCGCGTGAAAAGGATAGAATAACGTGTAGGTGATACGTGAAAAAAAGAACTTACAATTGCTTAAATGTCCATGATCGACCGAATTGTTTAATATTTTCTTCGATTGAATTTAATAGAAAATAAACAAAATTAATATTAAATCAATTCTCAATAAACACGCTCTGTCGCTTCGAATAAGTATTTTTCAAAGCGTTTTGAAGCTTGCGTTACAGTTTAATTATAGCGTTACGCTACTCTATGGTTACTACTACGGTTATTTCGCTATCAAAACAATAACAAAGAGAGAGAGAGAGACAGAGAGAGAGATAAAAAGAGATTTTGGAAACATATACATATACATATATATATATATATATATTATCGACGACGATATCCTAACCAGATTTACGATTGGATCAGAATTCTAGATGATTGCATCAGGGATGGGAGTCCATAACTTATGCGAATCCACTGCATATAAATCATTGTCCGCGGGGATTCACAACGAAATTTCTCCTCCTTTCTTCTGTGCTTTTCGTTTCTACAACGAACAAAAGAAACAGCGACAACGAATTACCACAATCCAAATGACGAAAGAAGAAAGAGAAAATACGGAGAGTTGAAAACCAACGACGTCGCACGTGTTCGTCGTTTGCTTTTCTTTTGCTTCGCGAGTTTAGTCGGGCGAGGATTCGACGATGAAAAGACGTGGACGTCAACGACGACACGGTGTATGCACGTGCAAAAGTGCGCGGATGCAGCTGACGCTCAACGTCAAATGCAACTAATGCGCGCCTTGATCTCGCGCTCGGTGAGCCGCGCCGCTGGCGTCGTCTCGCCGCCTTTTAAACCCGCTGATTTACCGTTCAAGATGGAAGTGCCGCAGCCGTGAGGAGCTTCATTCCGCTTCTCGTGACCTCGCTCCCGATCCGGAGGACCTTAATCGGGGTTGGCGATCTCATCGACGACGCGGCAGATAAACTCGATTGTCCGACGAGACCACCGCCGGTGTTCCGATCACGTCAGATGTCACCGGCAATCGGTGCCGCGCTTTTCTCGTTTGCTCGTGCCGCGCGCATTGTTTTATTCTCCGGTCAGCCAGATATAACGTTGTATGGCGGTTAGAGCATTGTTTTACGGAACGGCAGCAGCCGTGGGGCGCACGCGATGGTTTACACGCTAAATAACGCGCGTCGTGGGACGTGATAATATGCAATCACGTTTGTCAGTAGGTCATAGTACTTTTGAAACTAGCCATGTGCGAGTTAAGGATTAACTCGTGATATTACCGCGGCAGTATCGCTGCGTCCATCTATATCCTTCGCGCAGGGTTGGAATATTGGGCGATGTTCGTGATACTATTAATCGAGAAACGGCAATTTAACTTGAAACTAGATAAACCTTATCGATAACATACTCCCCGAAAAGCAAATAAATAAAAATAAAATAAAAATGTATACATATATATTACACGTACTAGTGTTACAGACCAATATATATCGTGAGCTTCAAATCGCGCGGGCAAGGGAATTCAAAACAACCTCGGAAATAGTTTTCTAACAAATAGCGCGATCGATAAATCGATCGGTTGCGCGAGTGTAATGAATTTGAACAAAGTCCGTTTAAAAATAAGCACATACCGAGTGGCTCGGATGCGCGGTTAGTTATCGGTTACTGCGATACTTCGGTCTACAAAGCCGCACAAGAACCGTCGAATAATTACGCGGTAATAATCCTTGTCCGATAAAGATAAATTAACTTCGCCGGGAGAAAGCCGCAGCTCTTTACGCAGAGCGCGCGATGTACTCCATAAGGATAATATTAACGAGCCAAGTTTAAGTACATTTTTCGCATCGCTCCTGCCTTTGTCAATTAATAATCGACTACCGACAATCTCTTTTTACGTTACTTTGGTGGGAAAGCTCTTTCCCGATAACGTTCGAAGCGTCTACTTCAAGATAAGAGATCACGATATATCTGTATATACAAAAGAACAGTTGCGCAACAATGTTTAGAATATTTAAAAGAAAAAAAACTGTTGCTGAGTAAATGGATCAGAATACTGAGTAATTGCATCAGGGATGAATAGTTTACACGGATTTTCTGCATTTTTATAACGGACAGAATAATCGCGATGAACTGTGTAGACAGAAAAGAAAAGAGAGAGAGAGAGAGAGAGAGAAAAAGAAAAAGAGAAAAAGTGAAAAAGAAAGAAACAGTGACTTAGGCTCCAAGGAGAAAATCCATGGCCAGTCTCCTCGTATTTCTTTGTCCAATTATGTCTGTCGACATCGGAGGAAGGATGAGAGTGTGATGGGATGGGATAGGAAATCCTTGCAGGACCTTACGCGAAAAGGAAGAGGCCGCGAGAGGTGCATCCATTATCTTCTCTCTTCCGACTGCATCCGGAGGTGCATTATCTATCTTTCTCAGAGCGGAATCGGACGATCGCTCGCCGGTAAATTGCGAGAAAATATACGAACGACGGTCGATAAACTTTTAACGAGTTCCTTTTGTGCCGTGGCGCGACAGCCGCGCGCGAATGTCTGTAAGTCCCCGAGAATCGCGAATCCGATTTAAAAGCCTTCATCGATTCTTCTTCCATAAAGAAGGTCACTCGTCAAATGCTCGAAGCATAAAATATTTGTACATTAAAACGAAATTTCTCTCTTTCCACAAACTGTAATTGCGCGAGAGAAGAGAATTTAAAGTAATTTAAAGTAATTTAATGGTTCAATTAATAATTTGCATACAAATCAATATCTGTAATTATTTCGCGTCTCTTTGTAGGGTTTTTTTTTGAAAAAACAAAGAATATATTAAAACCAATATTTTATGTTTTAAAAGCGCAAAAATATAAGTTTATTACGTCGCGAGTACGTATCACAATATCACAAAATGCATTTTTCAACGCGAAAAAGGATTGAATAGCCAGAATAATTATGGAGAAAGCTTTGTGATTTTTGCAGCACGAGAAATAGATATAGCGCGCGGCTATATGGAATTGTAGGTATCTACCTACATCTTCGTAACATCGTTTCGCAGTTGTGCTGCGGGCATTCGTTTGAAATACCATAACGACATGTGCTTCCGGAACTCTTCCTCCCGCACAACCGTATATATGTGTGATAGAACTCGAAATTCCACACAGGAATATGATTTTCTCCCTCGCAAACATACAAGTCGTAATTTACAAACATCCGTTACAGAGCGGTCACACTCGTGGGATGTGTGTCGTTAGTCTGTATTATTTTTCTTCGTCTTCTGTTGCTTGTGTGTTCGCCGCCAGTCTCTCATTCGTCACGAAATCAGCCCTTTTCGAGCTACGCGTTTTTTTTGTAAACGAACAAGGCAATCTGACGTATGTGATTTTAATGTGCACGCAAAAGAGATCCGAAATTATCTGTCGAGTATAACTGACTTTGTGAATAGAGTCTCCAACAAAAAGAGTATTTTAAGAGAAGCGTTCGAAAAAGAATGATACGATTAAATTGTTAAGACAAAGTAGCGATTAACTCAGATTTTGCAGTCACATATCTTGGAAAATACTATATTTTTAAAATTATACTGCCAAGCGACATTATCTCCTGTCATATCTGAAATTTGATATTTATAGAAATTTTTCTGATTTGCGCAACCGTGTAAGTGTTTTCTTCCAGATCGTATTTTTTGCGTTGTTAATTGAAGGACGTTGCTGTGCGATATTCTCGTTATAACGTTCACGTCGTTTACTTGTACGCGAGTAACGCCGTGAAAGACGCATATTTCGATGGCGCATACTGTGACGCACGAGGCGGATGAGCGTTATGAATGCACCAGAGGCAAAAAGTTTCAGATTTCCTCACCCGGTTTATGTGATCTCGTTGGTAAATCCGCTTGACAAACAACCCTCTATACCTTGAACGAGAGCATGATGCTCTCTTGCGAGAAAGCTACCTAGTTGCATCATTATCTACGAATAATAGCTCATAGTTATATATACAAGACTGCCGGAAGCATATATGAGTTTTTCCTTCTCCCCCAATCAAAAACGATTCTTTGAAGTTGTTATTGAATGGATATTTTATACAACGCCGGACACGCGATATTGTGTTATCGGCAACTGTATGGTTTCTTTCAATTATATAATCGTTTTAGAAAATGTTACATTTGCAAGTTTTTCCGTCGTTAAATATCGCGACAAAGAATGTTAAACTGTTTTTTCTCTTAACAAACAAGAATAAGGAAATAATTAACTTTATAACTATCGAAAACTTTCGATGTGACCTATGCAATTATATTTGCAATAGTTTAATCAGCTACTTGTGTCTGTAAATGTTACAGTTTTTTTTTAAAGAAAAGTTTTAAGTATTTTATGTAAATGCATTGCAAAATAACGAAGTTCGGAAGTAATATCAATTTGTGTAATAATTACACTTATAAAACTAGTAATAATAATTTCACAGCTTAAAACGCGCATCATTGTAAGAACAACAAAAATACAGTTTTGTGCCAAAACTTGCTCGCACGCATTGTACGGCTACTGTAACTATTGTTTCCCCTCTTATGTATACACTGCGGTTTCAGCAAGCAAGTTTCTTCTTGATTACAAAGTTCGCGATTTGTGTTACAGCCAAACAACACACAATATACAGTAATCTAGCACGCACACGTCTCTAGAATCCGACACGATTAAATTACCGTAATGACCGCGTTGGGAACTGTTGAATGATATTTTGAATGTGTTAGCTGTGCATTGTTCTTGTTTTGCGATTTACAATGCATTTTATGCGCCTACGAAAAAGCCCGTCTCTGGCGTGCGTTTTTGCATATATCCTTTGACGTGGAAAAAGAGCGGAGAGCACAAGGAAGCGAGCGAAGAGTTTCGTGCCCGCTTTATGATCTCGTCGCTACGTCGCTAAGTCCTTTCGACAAACGACCCTTTGTACGTAAATACCTTGAATAAGAGCAGGGATGTTCTTATCTCCCATTAGTTCGTCGCGTAATTTCTCATTACAATGCGAAGATTACGGTTTCCTCCAGAATTTCTGAATTTCAGTCACCGAGTTGGAAAATCTGTTTCTTCCTCCTTCAATTAATTTCACTTCTGCTCGAAATAGTGGACAAAATTATTTATGTTTAAAAAAAATTATATAAAATTTTATGCAGAATTATTTATCTTGTCTTTTGCAAAGAAAGTTTTCGGAGTCTCATTTTCTTATATTGTTATTTTTTACTCTCTGAAAATTGCGCGCGAATAACAAATAAAAAAAAAAAAAAAAAAAAAAAAAAAAAAAAACATGGAAGCGAACGTAACGTGCCATCAATCGTCCGTCGCGATTCTTCAGAAAAGACATTTTTGATGATACGACAACTGGCCAAGTTACCCTCGTCACGATGAACGAGGTGGCGAATGTATTCGGATGTTTCGAAAGTTTCGTATCGTCATGGCCGTTCGATGACTTGTTCACCTTGGCGAAAACTCTCATGTAAAAGCTCTCCTTTTGACAGGAGAGATTGAAGGGTGATTTTAAAAGATGAAAGATGATCGCGATCTTCTAGCTTTGTGTCGCGTTTCCGCTGCACGTTCGCTATATATCATAATACGAGACACTTTGAGCCCTTAGAATTACCATATATTTCTTTTTTTTATAAATTCGAAAGGTTACGAGCACACGCAGCGTTTGAAAATCTTTATTGTTCTGTTCTTATAAAATATATTCAAAAAAACTATCATGTGCGCATGTTTTGTGATCCAAAGAATACTTTATATGTCAAAGTTAAAAAACTTGTATATTTTTTTGTGTAACTTTGACATAAAAAATATTAAACAAATTTGTTCGTTGATTCATTGCCTTGAGCGCTCATATTTTTTAACAAAAATATGTGTTTCAACAAAAAATAAAACAAGATTTTAAATTTTGTGTTGGAACAGTAGCGTTTTTGATGTTAAAATAAATAGATAAAATACATAGATTTAATAATAATAGTACAAAATTATCATTCAAATAAAAAAAAAAATATTTTTTGCGTAGAATTATAATCAACAAATATTTTTTGTCATGATTATTCACAAGTTCATCTGAATTAAAACTTTCTTTTCATTTTCCTTATGCGCAATGTCTTCTGACAGGGTGACGCTCGAAAGATGATTTTGCAATTCCGTAATTGTTTGGAAATCAAATGACTCGAGCATATTTGTTATTTTCGTAATTAACAAATATGTATAAACGATACATAAATTATATCAGTTTGCTTCGCAAATATCGAGACATTACAAAGACAGGAATATCATGACCTGATTGTCTGTTTCGAACGTTCTCAGAATATTCTCAGAAATTCATGCTGATTGTGCCATTGTAACAAACCGTCCCAGAATTGTCGATCTTAATTTTAACGTAAAGATCAATAACGCGCGACATCGCGAAATCAAATTGGCACAACACGATATTGCACATGTATTCTGTTATTATACATAACGCTGCTCGGTAAATGTTGAAAGGAATATTTATACATACAACATGAAAGCGCGCATGTGCACAGAATTTATATAAATATATACCGTTCGATACGATTTTATATAACGCAATTTTCCGATATTGTTGATCCATTCTCTGTCCGTTCTGGTTATAAATCCCCTTTAATCGCATCTCTGTGTACTGTAAACGCGGATAAACCTCCTCGTAAGAGATGTGATTCTTATCAAATCCGCGTTAAATCAAATGGAACGCGGGAACGAGAGAGAGTAACGGGAAAAAAGAGAGAGTTCGCTTTCAGAAATCGCGCACAGTCGATATGAAGACGTATCCCGCGACTTATATCCTCGTTGATAAAAAGATCTCTTTCTCTGTCTACATAACGTTCGCGTCTCGCTGTGTAAGAAAGCCGGTCGTGAATAGCAAGGGAAGTTGATTTCTATCGAGTGAACGCTCCAAATCGAATCGCGGGTGATTTTTTCGTACGCAAAATGTCAAACCCAAAGAAATGCAACGTCAGAATACGATATATATATATGTATATAGATATAGATTATTTACACGTTTCTCTTCTCTGTTCGTACGTTTGCCTCTGCCGAGAGGCATTGTTCTTTCTGAAATCACCGTCAGACAGATATACGATAAACCATTGTCAATTACCGCACGTATCAATTTAAATCAACTTCGAGGTATATTTTTTCGATGATTGACAGGCGACCATTGGGTGGAGCAAAGACGAGAAAAAAGAAAGAGAGAAGAGGAAGAGGAGAAGGAGGAGAAGGAGGAAGAGGATGCGGCGCGCGGAAGAAGGTTTTGCAGTGGTTTGGCTGTGCCGAATTGGAATGAAATGGCAGAATCACAAAAAGAAATACATTCTCTCATCGACCACTCCTCCTCCTCCACCCTTGCCTCCACCTCCTCCTCCCCCTCGGCTTACGGTGGTATGAGCCGTACCACGAAACGATTTCGCGTCACGAGCAGAAATTTTCGTCCCTAGTTCCGTCCGCGATGCCGATGTTCCACGGCTCTTTTTTCCCTCCGGCCATTGTTTTCGTCCGTTGTGGCGCGCGGATCAGCGTAGAAATATATCCTCGTTCGAAGGTTTTAATATATTCCCAAATTTCGGCCGGCACGTCCTGCTGGCGGCTGTCGCAAGATGAATGGACAAGATAGATGATGGATTCGAAGGGAATTAAATGACGGATCGCGGCATCTCTTTTCAACTTTGCGCAGTTCTTCCAATCACTTTCGTTCGCAAAACAACAACGCATAAATTTCTATTGCCCTAGTTTGCTCCGATCAACGATTACGGTCATTTAAAATTGAATTGAATTTAAGCTGTGTAGGTACGTTCGCACCGAACGCGTGCACGCGCGCGTGAGTGGACTACACAATAAACCTTCATAAATTTCGTAAGAGAGAAAACACATTACGTTTCTCGCGTTCCTTCGCGTCGGGTAAAAAGATGACGCGCAATTTTCCAAGTTTGATATACGATCGGCTGTACTTCGTACATTTAAACGATCCTATTAGAAATTATTTTTTTTTTCTTAATAGTCGAAAGAATTGATTTAAAAGTTATTGGCTATTTTCAAGGAGAAATTTTATACTTTAATAAATCTGTAATAGGAAACATAGTTTTTTATATTGAAGGAAAAACTTATGAACTTACTATTATTATCGGAAAAACGTACTGTTAAAACGTAAAACTGTGAACTGTTTTCAGAATACTTTTATAATTTGATATTTTATCCAGAAATGTTTTATGACATTTTATCTGGAAATTTCTAAAATTCAATGGAAATATTTTTAATGAAATATTTCGAATATTGTGACAAGAAGAGATAATATGATGTGTCAAGTGTATTTACGAGATGATACACGTGATACAACTGCCTTACCAGAATCGAAGGTTACTTCGCTGACCATGATCCATCGTTCTGAGAAATGGAGTCTGAGCTTAACGAATTTTCCAACTCGATGATGAAGCTTGATCGTGATGTTCCGAGAAGTTTCGAAGATCTTGTCTTCCATATAAGTGTACGTAATGGGTTCTCCTGTGTAATATTTCCCGCCGATACTGAACAGTATGTCAACTTGAGAAAACACCTGTAAATAAAAAGAAAACTTTGCGTAAGAGTGTTCTGAATGCAAATTAGTTTGCGTATTTAAATTATGTAAATATGTACGAGAAATTGTATAAAGTAAATCAGAGAATCAATTTTCCACAGATTACTCTGATGTCTCGGAAAAAGGAGATATTTATTAATAAATAAGTTCAAGTCTAGTAATGTGTGCGGCGCGTATCACACACGGTGAATAAGAGTCCCGTGCGCCAAATTTATCGCGCGTATTACGCGCATGAGTGTCTCGTCGGCATGAAAGAGGAAACGCAGTACATATTTCGCAACAGCAAAATTCCTATTCCGCCTCTCCGGGAGCTACTTTTTCACCTCCTGAACAACCGCATCGCGCGCCCGTAAATTTTTGACCGCGGATAGCATTTTTCAGGGCTGACTACTTTCGTGGCCGTAAATTCATGGACGACGACCTGACAGGAAAGGAATTTCGTCGTCACGGAATGCGGGCTCCTGCTGCTTGCTTGCTCTTCGCCGGGGGTTGAAATTGGGGTCGATGGGGAGAGATCGCGCGCCGAAAAATCGCACGCGCTCGGGATCGTATTTCGATATTGATCGCCGAATTTGCGTGATTAACTACGACTGGTTTTCCATCGCAACGCGCAGAGAAAAAACGGGAATTTTTTCGCTACGGTTAGAGCGAGTAACGGTAGCGCCAGCTGATATGAGAAATAAAACAGATTACGTCAGTGGTTATTAGGTAAAATGGATACTTGCATGCCGCGACGTTGATGGATAGAGTCGACTCGAAGAAGATTTACCGACGAAAGTAGAGTGCGGATCGCTCTCGCGCGCAGGGAAAGAAAGCGAAAAGCCGTGAGTACTTTTGAGCACGTTATAAAAGTTTAATGTATCCCTAAAGTTCGATGGAGTATATGATCTGACCATAAATCAACTATTATCTCCAAGGTCTTATAGGAAGTCGCGCGATCTTCTTTGTTAGCAGAAATGTATCGAGAGATTGCATTCATACAATATACTTTTGCTATTCGTCAAACTTGGTTTTACGATCCAGCTGTTCGTTTTTATTTCTTTTACAAAGTCAACATAAAATTATTGAACTTTTTGCACTAGCGCGCAAGTCATAATTTCAATGGAAGAAAGCGTACGGAAAATGAAGAAATAAAATCGACTCTTACTCTTCGCGAAGGATAACGGATTTGCGACGAGTGAAGCTCGGATGAAATCAAATTTCACTTGCGTAAATGTCAGCGAGAGAAAGCGCAGTGCGATTGCCTAAACGGTCTCGTGTACAAACGGCGCCGCGACGACGACGACGACGACGACGACGACGACGACGACGACGCAGCAGCGGATAATCTGGAATTCCGTAAGTTTCGATTAATGTTGAATAATTTCTTAAGTGGACGCTGGGTTCCGTTGCTCCGCAAGCACGCTCATGGACACCTTTTCACGTCTTGTCTTATTAAACGCGGTTTCACAGCGAGTAATTTGCAGCGAGAAATTCTGTGTGTGTGCGTGTGTGTATGTGTGCGCGCCATATCTCGTCGGAATTGAAGCAGGGAATATCATATCGCGCAAAGTTGATTGTCAAGGAATATAGCGCGACGTATAAGAGCTTGTAAAGCCGCGGCTTTCTAAAAGTTACCGAGTTAGCGAGTTTATGAGCGATAAAGTTTCTCCCATGCTTGATTTAAGTGAATGTATATTCAATAATAAGAAAATGTGGTCTATAAAAATCTTTATGTTATAAAAAGTTCGATATTTTTCGGATAGAGATACGTTTATTATTTGTCAATTGATAATATATTTGTAACGTGTTATGCGGCATGGAAAGAGTTTTGCTCGAGAAAAAGTTTGCAGAAACCGCATAGCGATTCCGTCTCGATCTCCAGTTGAAATCGAAAACTCTTATCGAGAAAGAATTTTTTCGAATAAACTGTACGTGTAGAAAAAAATTTCTTTCGATTTGTGCGACAACAAGCGTTACAATGCGTTACATCTCGCGGTGTAGAAACGTAAGATAACAAAACTGTCGGCAAAACTCTTCAATAATGTCTGTATGCGCTCTCGTCTCGTATTTTACACGTGTAGATGGTACGGACGAGAATCTCGGAATACATTTCCAATGACGCGGGAGACAGGGAGTCGGCCTATCAGATTCGGTTATCCTAATCCGCGTCATGTAAATCCAATTTCCAGAGGTTTATCTCGCGGCAATGGCAGCTAGGAGCGATATATATATCGTGCGGCGGGAAGATTCAACAGCAGGTAGTATCGACATGTCGATGCACCTTGCGCGGCGCGCAAAACGTGTAGGTGGTCGCACGAAGATAGGTCGCCGTAAAACTCGTTTGCGCAAAGCTTTCCTACTTCGCTGTCGAAAGTCTCGACGAAATATTCTATCACTACGTGTGATGCGCGCGCGAGTTTTCATGTCACACACAAAACGTTAACTCGGTCGGATATAATATATATAGCTACGTGAAACAAAACATCGCACGATAGATCTATGATACGAAGCTTGGAAACGTTAAAACAATATCGTTAAATCGCGAAAAATATCTAAGTAATAAAGATATTTTATTTGCTAGAAAAAGTAATGTTAATTGTCAAATGATAAATGTTTTATAAAATTTGCAAATAAGTGTAAATCATCGTTAGAGTGTTATCAAGTTGGAGAGACGTGAAAAAAGAAGATGAGTATCAGTGAGATTTTTCTGTACAATAATTGCAACAGCGCGCACCTATATAATTCCATTTCGTTCCATTAGCCGACTATGGAGCTTTATGCGTCTCGCTGAATAAGTAATGCGCCTCCGTTCGGCCAAACATGTAACGCCCGCCGGCGAAATTGAAGCGGATTTGAGAGGAAAAGAGCATTCGTAAATAAAATCGGCACGCCGAACGCGCGTAGAAGACCGTTGCATCGACCCGGATGCGCAATCATGCGAATTTATGCACTTTGACAAGACCGCACTCTTACGTGAATGAGAGAGAGTATTTCCCTCTGCTCGTCGAAATGTCAGAGAACGAAAGGGTTTCCGCGACGACGACGACGACGACGACGATAGGCCTCCTGCTTTTCCCTCTTCCCTCCCATCAAATGAGTAACGCGGGTAAATTCATTCTTCGCGAATAAGCGCAAATCCGTCTCTTTCTCCCCTATGCTTATTACATTACGACGACGAGAGGGGCGCGCTCCGGAAAATTACCTCGAGCTTCCGGAATGATCCGAGCGCGTGCGATCTCTCCCGCATACACAGATTTCCGCAGTCTGGATGAAGGCGGTTGCTGCTTTGATGGGCCGACGTTCGTATCGCGGTCCATTATTCGCTCGCGGCGAGCATGTTTGAGATCGACTGGCACCGCCGAAGGGGAAAACATTATTTGGATGTCAAAGATGCACCCGACACAGAGAGCGTCCTGATACACAGAAGCGCGTATTGTGAAGGGCTCAAGGTTTACGAGGGCGCGTCTTCATCGTCGTGGCGCGTTTGTGTAAAATCAGCCGACGTAGAAGGGAATTCGGAGGACGATAATCGGGTGTTAGGTGCTGGCTACGTTGAGGCACCGACCACCAAGAGGTTGCAACGTGGCCGTTTTGGAGGACCGCTGACCGCTGCATCAAAGACCCGGGGACGCATTTATGGCGCGCCACCGCCACTGTCGTGGTGGTTGGTCGCGCACCTCTCGTTGCTACAGTGTGCTCGTGTGGTGGAGCGCAATGCGCGCGCGCGTGTGTGTGTGTGTGTATGTATAAGAGACTTTGTAATTATTGGGTTTAAGCGAAGGTTCCGTCGGTTTTTCAGCGCGTCCCGATTATCCGAATTGGTTATCGAAAACCCATTAGTACTCTCCGCGATGAAGCGACCGTTTTTATCACGTTTTTTTCTCCTCCTCGCGCTCGTGCGCGCGCGCAGGATACGGATGCGCACTGCTCATAAATTCGGTAATAATTCTTCGGCGTGTATCAATGCGCGAGCTTTTAGTATTACTGCAAACGAGCTCTCGGGCTCTCTCCTCTGACTAAGATATTGATTTACGAGGGCGCGTCATCTTATATCTCGCAGTTTCCTACATTTTCGCGCGAGGGATTTCTATTGGAATATTTTCGCTCTTTTTGAATATATTTTTTCCCGCGTATATACTTGTATACACTCTTGCCATTTCACGCCGCGCTACTCGCACGAATACTTATTGAGTTTTACGTGTTTTGCGTGATACGACATACGAATTTAAATATGATTTCTCGCGATATATGCAAACGCGATTCCGATTCGTCGTTATGGTACCCGTATATAGCCCCAGCATGTGTACATAACTCGGGATTATAAAGCATATAATCCATTTATGGTCTATCTCGCGTGCGCGCATTTTTATGTTATCCACTGTGCGTGCCGCGCGATAAGGAATACCGCTCGCGATAGTCGCAGCGCGAATTTCATCGCGCGCGGCTACATTCTAATTTACGTTTAACAGGCTATTAAAGTTTATACACATTCAGTGGGAATTCGAGTTGAAGTTGAATCGTAATATGAACACTCTGCATTGTGGAGAAGAGGAACAGGAAGAGGAGAATGTTTGGAAGGGTGATTACTGAACCCAGCATCAAAGAGTATACACATTTATAGCGGATTGTTCGCGTGCGTGTGGCCGTATTTGCGCTTTGTGCAAAATATTCGGCCTTTGCGCACACGTGAAACGCACGCGCACGCATGACTACGCTGTCCCTGTATTTTCCACCCGATGACGATCAAAAAAAATATTTCGATTTTTGCGGCAATCGTTTCACTCCGTTATATTCGGATATACATATGTGTGTAATATATATATATATATATGTGTGTGTGTGTGTGTGTGTGTGTGTGTGTGTGTGGATATTGTACATATATTGTGTGTATGCGACTCTTCTAAAAAACATCGAGCGATTTTTAACAGGAGCACATTTCTATTTGAAGGGTCCCGCTCTTAACGGCACACTCGAAATACTGTAGGTCGAAGTTCGTTACCGTTTCGATCGCTGCAGCTGGGTCGAACTGCGCTTTCATTTACGGTTTTCCATTCGTACGACTAATAGACTATATGTTCTTTCTGCAATATATATATATATATATTGCATATATATATATATATATATATATATGTATATATTCACTTGTACTCGCGGTTTTACTCGTTACGCGCGAAATATTGACCATCGTATTTTTCTGCGCTTTGTTTTTCAGTACAATAATCATAAAATTGGATTTTCACTTCAAATGTGATTCTTCGTATTAACTCGTCTATCGAAAATTGTGTCGGAATAACAGAGAGATTTATATTCATCTATCAGCGAAAATTAATATTTTCAATATACGTTTTATAAAAAAATATATTAACTGTATGTTATTCTACAGTCTGCTATTAATGTCCGATATATATTTCTTGCTCATATGACAATTAATAGACAATAGCTGTGGAGATTTGTGCAAACACACATGGAATTACGGGCATTAATCTCTTTAACTCGCTACGCGATTTCAGCGGGCAAAAAAAAAAAATTATTCGGGACAATTTTGCCCGCGGATCAAAATTCGATACTTCTGTTTTTGGTAACGTTCTCAATAATCTCCCATGCATATTTCACCGCACGCGTCGACGAGCCTCTAAACGAACTGTATAGCATATGACAGAATATGCGCGCGTGTGTTTAAAGCGGATTTGTCTCGGATACGATGAAACATGCAATATGTACAGCGTTTGACTGTGTCGTCGGAAGATCTGGAGTTCTCCCATATTTTTGGTGTGTGACGTTACCGGATATTCGTTGTAATACGTGATTACAAATGATGAACGATTATACATTACATTCATTGCCAGTTTTATCTCTCTTTATTTCGATTCGTGATATTTCTCTCACCTGATAACGCACATTAGATACGGCATTCTTGAAGCATATTATTGTTTTATCATCTGTTATAATTCAAAGTGTAAGAACACAAATTGTTACTCAGAAAAGTATCATTACGATACTATGATAAAAGCACACGAAGCTTGTACGTAAATCATCGCGGGGAATGATTATATAATCCTATCGAATTATCAGATCTTACACGTAGGACGACGCGACGCGCTTCGAGGTCGCTATTTGCGGCCAAACGGAAATTACACAACGGATCGAATTATAACTCAGCGTAAGTACGAGGAATCCTTTTTATAAGCCGCGCCCGCGGAACTCATTTCCGCGACTACAACACGCTGAATCACGGATATGGCGAATGATGCGAAAAGTTTCGTACCTACCTCTCAAGGAGCATCCGGGAATTGTTTTTCTTCCATCAAGTATCTCTGCTCGAATTTTCCGGCTTCTCCCGTTAAGTTTCGCGAGTAAAAGTTGAAATTACGAAACGGGGGTTACGTCTCGGACGCCATGAGAAAAGCGGTGAGACTTGTGGAAAGGAATTCCGCGTCTGTCGTAAGTCGCGATGTTGATATATTCGCGAAACGGCGAATATCTTATTATAACGATCTCGTGTGTATGTAAATGCGACGCGCCAAATTTCTTGCAATTGTGATTATTCAAACGTATGTAATATCATTACCCAAGTTTTCAACGTTTGAATTTCTCTGAGCTGAGCAACACGTGTGATGCTATAACGCGCGAATTCTCAGCTGGAATTCGCAAGATTTCTCGTGAAATAACGCGGCTAATAGCCGCGACTCAACGCGATCATCGCGCTGAGATCATGGTAGCGGATATCAAACTACCGGAATTGCCGCTCCACGGTGTATTGATATTCAACGGGCGTCTGTCTGATAAAGCGTCGAGTGGAATATTCAATCAAGTGTGAGGTGGCGCGAGAGAGAGAGAGAGATAGAGAGAGAGAGGCAGGGCGGAGACCGAGCGAGTCAGTGGAGAAGGGGATGCATCTTGCCGACCAGATGCTGCGCGACTAAGGCGGATGGTGACGGTAAAAGGTGGAGAAGATCCACGGAAGAACCGTGGATGGCGGGCGTTGTTGATCGACGCTGCTTGCGCATTCCTGGCGAGGACTAAAGGAATAACGTCGCTAAAGCGAAAGTAAACGATTCCTCAGCGTCAATGAGTTCACTGAGGAGAGGGAGAGATCCTTGGCTGGAGAAGTAATTCGATATAGAAGAGGCGCGTGCTTCGTTCTGATCAACGTGGATTCTTCCCTTCTCTCTCTCTCTCTCTCTCTCTCTCTTTCATGCGAGTATTATCCGCGCAAAAAAATCGCGACTGGCGGGCCCGAGAGATTAGACGTGTATTTAAAGGTACATAGATAAGTTTTCTTTTGGAGAACGAGAGAGGAATGTTTCTTTTTTGCATTTTTTTCGTTTTCCACGTGTATCTCATCTTTTAATAAGTCAAATGTATGAGTATACAGAGATTTAAATACACAGAAATACATCGTAGTTATACAAACCTGGACGTTCTTGGTGAACTCGTTGTTGCAGTAGATGTGGACGGCGGAGAACTCTCTGACTTTATCGAACTCGAACTTAATCTCGACCGGCTGTCCGCGGCTATCGTTCCTCCAACCTACCCAGCCTTGGGCGCGATCATTCTCGTAGTACATTTTGAAATTGTCAGGCCCCGTTCTACCGTCCGTCAGCTGACCCAGACCACGGCGTAGCTCGCCGTCCCAGTGTCCGTCATAAGTCGCGTCGAAGAATTCCCATGAACCCCTTTTATCGCCCTGAGGCATTGAGTACGACACCACGCCGTCTACGGAAGCAAAAAAGTCAAGATACGATGTTGACCCTTCTATCGACGGCGATACCGTCGTCTATTTGTTCGGGAGCGAGTTACACGCGCGACTCTTCTACTCTTTTTACGGCGAATATACGTGTATACTGCACAAGAGAAAAATTTTACCAAGAAGAAAATAACAGTCGATGTAATTTTTTGATAAAAATTTTGTAAAAAAAAACAATATATTTTGAAATCATATAATTATATCTATTGTATATTCGTGAATAAATTGCTTCATATAAGTGAAGCTGCTTATACCGCTGGCATAAACGTAATGGTCTAACATGCGTGCTAATGATTCACCGCGTTACCGGCAATACGAGAGTACGGGCACCTATTCGGCACCCGTAGCTAATTCGATTCCCGTGGCGAAAACGGAATTATACGAGCAAGATTTTGAAAAGCAAATTTACTCTGGACGCGCCGGTATCAGGGTTAATGGACAGTCCGGCGGGGTGTACCGGTCCGCGGCAAGTTTCACGAAAATTGGCGAGTGCAAACAGCTTACCGCTCCAGTAACACCCGTAGAGCTCGACCCGCATGCAAACCGTCCGCCTGTGATAGCTGTAGGGCAGAAAACGGATCTTGCTCGCCCACAGAGGCGGCTCCAGCTCGTGCTTGGACTCCAAATACGTGTTCGTGTTACCCTGTATTACCTGAAAGCACAGAAGCGTCGGTTCAAGTACAGGACAATTTCAGTTTTCCGGTCCGGTACGATGTTTGAGCTTTACCAAGACCGGTTGGTGTGAGTCTCATTAGCTCTCTTTCGTAGCGGGTGTTACATTAACCTCTCGGACACTCTGCTGCTCCGCGTATTTGGGCACGTGCGGTCGCGTCGAAGAAATTCTGTCTCGCGGTCATTCTGTCTCGCGCCCGTTCTGTCTCGTTTTCTGTGCCGGACATATCGAGCGAGATACTGATGCGAGATGTACGGAATGGCAAAGAATGAAAAACACTGGATACTTTTACCACGAGATAGATGTATGAAAGTTTTAATACCTCTACACACATATATCTATCTCTTCTCGAAGCTGATAAAATTTCATATTCAACGTGATATTTTATGCATGCATAAAAGAAAAAAATTTCAAATTGACAAACCATCATCACGATACTGACATCCTCACGCTATTATCTCACGGTTACGTTGCATTTAATGGATTTTTATGACGTTCTTCGCAAATCCACGTACGAGACGTTTCTCGCGCGTATCAATCAGTCAACCTGGCAGGTCGGAAAAAGCATTCGGCGCCGTTACTTTATATCCCGCCGTTTGGAACGTCGTGATTGTCTGGCAGTGGTCGATGACATTTATATCGCTCGGACAATGCCTACGCTTCAGCAGCGCGAAATGCCGCTGTCTCCCACCCGGACTTGGATATGTCCTGTCACAGAATGGACATCGCGTTCCACGGGATCAGACGGGGGCTAAGGACTAATTTCACCCTACATTCCACCACGTTAGGTCCGACAGAGAGCACAGCGAGAGAGAGAGAGAGAGGGAGAGAGAACAGCGGATACAGAGAGAAACCAACACGAACGCAGGGAGAATTGAGGAGGAACAAGGCAGAGAGAAGGCTGACAGGGAGGAAGGGCGGGCGAGGGTTGAGTTAAACGTCCGCCGTCCGCATTCCCTGATCCCCCCGTCGAGGCGGCGTGTTGCCGTCGTTGACGACGTCTCTCTCTCTTCTCGAGCGTGCAGGGGCGACGGTGCAATATTGATTCCACGTTGTGGGTTTATGAATAAAATAAGCGGTTTATCCGACGGCGGTGTGTAGAGTGGTGTACGGTGTACAGAGGGTATACGCGGCGGCGTGGGAGGAGGCGGCACAGTCCCACGGGATCACGCGAAGTGGCGTTGCCCATGGTGAATAGATAGCCAGGTACGTTTACGTACATAGGTAGGTATACGTGGTGTGGCGCACGTACACACACAAATGTATACCGAGCTGCATGGTACATATTATACAGAGTGTATCAGAAGTCGCGCACTTTCTCTCCCGTAATTACAGACCTTCTTCCAATAGGCTCGAGAAACGATGTCTCGGACTTGACTGCGGAGGGATGATTATCGCGTTATTTAAGATTGAAAATTAAACGACGGGAGTGCAAGTAGGTAACACGAGATCGATTTTAAATCGAGTGTACTTTAACGGGGATCTCAATTTAACGCTTGATTAACGCGAGGTTGACGCAAGATATTTTACGTTGGAACAACATTAAAAATTAATATCGATAACAACAATTTCTTCGCAGATAAAATATAATATCGAATTTTAGCTTGTTTTTTGTCCAAGAAAAATATGTGCAACTTTTACATACACACCGCGTATATCAATACATGTATACATGCGTTTTTCTTAAAAGCGTAAATGGCGCGTACCGTCGGTGTACGCTCGCGGCTAAATCCGTATGAACATGTAAACGTGCGG
Source organism: Pseudomyrmex flavicornis (assembly GCA_014825475.1). NCBI lineage: Eukaryota > Metazoa > Arthropoda > Insecta > Hymenoptera > Formicidae > Pseudomyrmex > Pseudomyrmex flavicornis. Next base: position 20,294 of record QVNW01000101.1, on the reverse strand, counting down.
TTTTGTTGTGTAGCGGACCGGCACGACACAATCGCGTGACATCGCGTTTTGCGGTAGACACGCATTCTGCGCACGTCTCATGGCCGAACATATGGTTCATGCCTTTAGCCACCTTCCACCACTTCTCTCGGTATACCCATGCGCCGACCTCGACTACTATACTGCCGTCGACGTGCTCTTCGCACAGGGACTCTAACGTGAAGGCGCACTAACCTGTATGTTCCTTCGGGACACCCTTACATATGTGTCGGGCTCGGCACACAATACCAGACAGGCTAAGCAGCTGTGACCTCCTTTCATCCTGCTCACATATCGATTCAAACTTCACTTCCTATTTCCGGCCTGGCCCTTCGCAGTTCGCGATTGTTGCCTTCGAATCGGCGCTTCTACAACTTTTTGAGAACATTATTCGCCCAGCGAATTTCAAACCACTCATACAACCGGTTCTAACCAGTTTACACATATAGCGTAGTTCAATTACCGCCACCAAGACGTAAAAGCGTTTCATGGGTTTCCATCGGTATCCAACCCTTCCAAACGCTATCACCTTCCAAACTCGCGCGACCGTTTCTCTTTCTTTCTCTCTCTCTCTCTCTCTCTTTCTCTTCTAGAAACAGACACTTCGAAAGTACTCCCCAAGGCGCGCCCTTACCTCCTTACCAACGGATAGCTTACTGCACCCTAGGTGAAAAACCCTCTTCTCCCTTATTCGGGAGTCGATTCTTTCTCATTTCACGGCGACCAGGGACCCATTTTAGCTGCGCGTTATGTTGCTGCCGGTTTTTGCAGCGGCGTAGCATCGCGATCTTGCACTTCTGACATTTAACCGTTCTGTTCACTCTTTCATGTTGTTCATAGTAGTACATATTTCTGAAATCGTTCGAAGTTAAAAGTTGCAATCACTACGTAAATATACGTGCTTTGATCGTTACGTAAATCTTTTGTTCGTTGGCAATATTGATATCACAAATTTAAATAAAAAATAAAACTAATTAATAAAAGAATATGATGAAATAGTGTATATTATAAATATCTTTCTCCCGCATGTGTCGGTCGCGATGTTTTCGGCTGTAAAATTAACCGAATTGCGTCAAACTTGATTATGATACATAGAATATTATAATACATACATAACATCCGTTTCAATTTATATTACACTATTAATTTGCATTAGATTGTTGATTCATGAACATTACCATTTTCACGATCTATTAATCATCTAATCATCATATGTAAATCATCGAATTAAATGCTCTTCATTCTGGTTACATCTATCACAGTGTGTATACGCACTCTGTGTATATAATTCACGAACTATATACAGCTATACGAATCATTGAGTACAATGCTGATAAACGAGATAAGAGAGATCACTGATACGTACGTGACAGAAATGTTATTTGGCGAAATAACGTGCAACCGAATGGAATGTTCTTCAACCATCAAAATTAAGAAACGCCGACGGAATAGAAAATGAAAACAGCAAGACATTTTTGCAGACGAATGACAACAGAACGACGTGGCCGAGCACGAGATGGGACACATCTGTCGGCTCTTGTACGTCTATCGCGTAGCACTGGCGTTGCAAAATTATGCAGCTGGCACTTTCTCGAGACGAGAAACACCGAGTGCACGGCGCGCAATGGAAAGGGGTCGTGTACAATGTAAAAGAGTCAAGAAGATGCAGCGCACAGCGGCCCGATGGAACTTTATCGTGACGGGTTCTTCAAATCGTAATAGCTGCATGCGCAGTTTACGGCGGAAGTGTACCTCGTAAATATGCATCTCCAATGACGTCACGATCGAAGCGCATTTCGAGGATGCTAGATGTGGTTGTAAACTTTCTAAATTCAGACGGTTATACGTCGAAAGAGAGGGATGGAGTCGTTCGAGTCTTTCATTGTAATCGTGACGTAAAAGTTAGCCATTTCAATTTTTTTTCTACGTATCCCATAAATATATACTTAATGCACTTTGAAATAGTGCGGCAAAAAGAAGATTTCAAGTATATTCTCTTGAACTCGCGGCTCTATGCTCTATTCCGGCAACGGAGATATTCTTCATTTATGCGAAATCTCATATTTTCAATGCACTGGATGCAAATAACGTTTGTATCTAATCTGAATAAATTTCAAGTTTCCTCATATTTTATTCATTTTTTATATCTACTTTTTTATGATGCGCTATACTTTTTGTACTTAACTTCTCTCGTGAATCTTCGTTCTCTTTCTCTCTCTTTTCCTCACTCACGTAACATGTAGATATTTCGTTATCTCATCGAAATCGTTTTCAAGGTAGATAGATTACGATAATTTGGAAGTTTTGAGCGGCTTGAGAAAAAAATTTGGTGAGCCAAGCTAAACGCGAGCGCTGCTTCTTTCTCGTGCGCGATTTTGAAGTGTTCATAACTTATGACCGCGCTCGTTTTTTTGTCTGTCGAAGTGCCGTATAAAGCGAATTTATTGCGTCGACGCATGCATGTCGTGACGATATGCGGCTGCCTCCGCGAATATTTTCGTGCACTTCTCTTGAATAACGCTATTGGAATTTCGCTCGTCGATGATGGCTCGTCGATATTTTTAGAACGTTCTGCCTATTACCGAATATATTTCTGCTACTGTCCGTCAGCCTTTTATTTGCGAAAAATGTTCGCTTTATTCAAGCCATTGCGTTGTTTAAAGAAAACTGTTAGTCATTCGATTATACAGAGAAAAAAATTTTATATACAAAAAAACTAGTTTTTGCATTTTTGTTTCTTTACATTCGTCATCGCGCTAATTGTATATCTTCTTCATTCCAGTAGTTTTCAAAGAGAAAGCTAAAATAATCCGCAAGATATAAATTCTATGTTTAGAAATCTGATTTATAAGCCTCTTTTAATCATGATATATATGTTTTTTACAAGAAATACTTTACATAGGAGAGCTTCTTATGAAAAATGAAAATCAAGATAAGAGGATACGTATACATATACATCAGATACGACGTTTTAAATTACTTTGACTGTGACTGCAATCTCTTCTCTATCATGAAACGTCTGCTATATACGCTTCTCTCGAAAATCCGCGTCGATCTTTATCCATTATTAAATCTGCCGGCTTTTGATGAGCAATAAAAGCGTAACACGTTAATGCGCGTCGTTATCGCGATTGCGAGTTATTACGCGATATCGCGTCCGCGGGACATATCGCAGTTGCCAAGTTGATCCGGCGCGTAGGCGTATCTCGTTTCGACGACGGGGGGTTTAGCTATCGCTCTCGCGCACCGAGGCCCAGTTTAGCCCACTTACAATCGCAATTATACACACTGCGTCGTCGGCGGGTGCGCACGCGCGTGTCGTGACACCGGTGAATTATCCCGCGGATAGGGAACGCGTTTCGTTAATGTCCCCGACTTCCTGTGCGTGCGGCATTACAACCGACGTCATATAGTGTTGGGCAATATCGCCCTGTTGTTTCCTTTATTTTTTCTTCTTTCCTATTCTCCACGCCCTCCCCGTCATAGCTACCCCGTGGAAACGGCGTGTGATTTACGCGGAACTAGGATCGGCCCGGGAATCAACGGCAAGCGCCGGTTGCGTGTTTCGTCCGCGCACGCACGCATCCGTCTTCTCACGCACCCCGCTCTCACACATCCCGCCGACAATTATCGGATTTCCGAAACGAAATTCTCCCGCTCGCACCCGGGAAGACCCAAGCAAACGATCCGTCGGTTCGTCACCGGACAAGATAATAACGGATCAAGGGACTGAAATCTATTTGTCTGTTCACGAACATTTACGTGATGATAACTATTACGAAAGTCATTATTCCGAGATCGCTCGTGCTCCGCAATTATACCTCTCTCGATTGAGATAATTGATGCTTTGTCGGTAGACGTGTAAATGTATTAGGTGTATAATTATAGACAACGTGTTATTGTCTCGTCTTGTTCTTCAAAATGATATACAGTTCTCACCCTTCCTCTTTCACAAAACAATTTAGATTTTTGTTTCTTTCATTTTTATATTTTTCAAACAAAAGATTATCGCGTTTCCAGAAAATACTGCGATAAAATGCATTAAAGTTATTATGTTAGAATTCAGCATATTCAATAAAAAATTCTTTCAAAATACTTTATGAACATTTGTTGTGAGAATCGATATTATACGTTTCATCGTGATATAGCCAACTAAAAAAAAAAAAAGAAAAAAAAAGCGTTATTCGTGTCGCCGGTACTCACGTTACTGTATGAACTTCCGTGATTAAGTGTCGTTTTAAAATGTAACGCATAGAACACTCCGCGTTAAAATCTGTGGAAAAAGAGGGTGCCATGTCAGTTGCCGTGGGTCATTGTACTCTACCGAGGGCCGTGATTAAGAGCCGTTTCAAAACTGATGGCATATACCGATATGTCGCTTCTTTGAATGTTAAATGGGACCACTCTGATTAAGCATACTTTTTTTTACGAGCGTTGTTTCGAAAGATTTTTATTATTTTGCACGAGAGTGATATAACAAATTCGATATTTCGGTTTCTTTATATATACATACCTTCTCGCGATATCCCGCATTTCAGTGTTGTGTTTTCAACACAATATCATCGAGAGATACCACCATTCTCACGTTTTTAATTTAATTTCGCGTTATTTATCTTTTTATTTCTCCGTATCAAAATAGTTTATCGCCACTATTACAGCGCTTCGGCATTTCGCGCGCGCGCGCGCGAATGTGCTTTTAACTTCTGACACCTATTAAAAGTAGTACGTCTCTTCTTAACTGCTTACGTCGCACTAAACAAGATAACGAGGTAAAAAATACAAAAAAAGCGTTCGAAAGCGCTGAGGTATCCACCACGGCGCTCATTAAAAACTACGGGCGGGAAAAATAAGTGGCACAGTTTCGATGTTTCTCAACGTAAGCACCCTCTCTTCGCGAGTGCGCTGTTTGTGTCTTAAATGCGACGCACATCTGCAAACATAATCGAAGTAACGTCGACGATAAACGCGTTTTATCAAACGTTTTATCAACATGGACGTGCTGTTTGCCGACTATTTTCAAGCAGTTTTCTTGATAGTCGACAAAAAGTCCGTGCTTCTTGCTTTTCATCGTGGTGGACAGGAAACAAAGCACAATAGTTGTGGACATGAAGTTGCGCTTAACAACATAAACTCGGTCACTTTGTAGATGTTCTTCCAGTTCGTAGAGCGTATGTCCAACGACACACAACGTGCAGTCCGCAGGGAGTAGAAAATATATCTATATACATTGTCTTTTTTATAGTGTATATGTTTACAGTGTATATGTATAGACGCAGTCTTTCGCGTTTGTCTTGTCTCTTAGAAAATTGCTTCCGCGTCTTATATTGTAGATCAAAAATAATTGCCCAGTTTTGCGTTCGTATATATTTTTCTTAATTATAAAAAAGAATGATATATAAATAGCGAAAAGTTTACTTAACGCAAGTTTGCTCGTCTGATAATATAAAGCGAGTAGTCTGATAAACACGGCGCATCGTCTCTGTATTTAGAATATATTTCAACTATTTGCAATTGTAATCCGCAAACTATTTTAGACGGTGTTTGTTAACGATGTTTGCGGCTTGCCACGCGCGCGGATGGACTTTGATGCGCTGATTAAAAGTACACCAATGGCATGCGTAGAAAACATGCGCAAATAATGCTGAAAGAATAATTAACGGTTTTAAGAAAAAGTTTAGCTGTGGCGCGAGTAGAATGGCGTAAGCCGGGAAAATTAATTACGGATGTTGTCGCAAAATTAAGATAAGCACGGGAGGCTTAAAGAACGCTCCCGCGCGTACACAACACAGAAGAGATAATTATTTCATTAGAAACGATGCATTTTGTAATACATTTACTTTAGAAACATATTTATAAAAAAATTATATTTATACTTTTTTGTTATTACACTTACAGCAGCGTCTCTCTTTATACGTTTTCCTATAATTATTTTCTATTTGAACGCAGTTCACAACACATTTCTCTTATATTTAAAACAAAAAAAAACAAAAAAAACTAACGACAAGAGAGAAATATTGTAATGTTATTCACCTGAACCTCTCATACATCATTAAAAGTTGCATAATTATAATGAGAACGCATTTTTTTTCGAAATTTAAATTATTGCTACGAGCATCGACTATGTCCGGTTTTTCTTTGTATAAAAATAGAATTTTATTATTTTAAGAGATTTTTTGTACTGCATTTTATATAAATGTGTTAATTACACTTTGATATAGAACGCGTGGCACTGTAACGTTTCGAAACCCGGAACTCGAGAAAATATTATCGTTTCGAGCTTCTCCATGCAGGATGTACCATTTCCTGCAAGCTGCCGTCTGTGCAAGCTGCACTTGGGCGAATTTACTGCGCGTCGGGAGATTCCAAGAAAATCTATTTAATCTCCCACTCGTCGATGGAGCACGGTCGATGGAGGCACGCCGTTCGTGCTGCTGTGTACGCTAATGAGAAGTGGGGTCAGTTTTTGACGTAGAGTATTTATTATTGAGACGAGCGCACTGCACTCGTTGCAGAAAGAGTTACGAAGTGTTTTCTTTTTTTTTGCGATAGCGTGGCGAGAGGATGAAGAACGGAAACGAGAGAGAGAAAGAGAGCAAGAGAAAGAACGAAAGATGAGTCGTGCCTCGGGCTTTAATTACCTCTGGCGACCTTTTGAAGCTATGTATCTCCGTTCCTTTCGTTCCCCTCTTCTCGTGACAATTATTATTAGTTATTACGCGGTCTTGTTCGCTCGCGACATTTTACACCAGTGTGCACGTGCGCGCGCGAATACGCAAAATATATTAGCGTTTCTCTCTCTCTTGTCCACAAAACTGGTGAAGATCCTTCTTGCTTTCTTATCGTCAGTGCACGAATCTTCATAGAATGTTCTCTCTCTTTCTCTCTTCCCTATCCGGATATCTTTGCGAAAGCTTGGAAAAACTTCCTGTACTGCGGCGCAAGACGCGGGGGAAAAAGAATATTTGCTCGGGTATATTTGCTGCGGAAGCAAAAATTTCGCTCCCTTCTGCGAGCGTCTCTGCCAAGCTGATCTCATTTCCTCGCACAATAATTAATCGGATTTCTCTACATGACCACTTTATGTTTATCCTCAGAAAAAGATTTTTTTCAAATGTCTTAAAATAAATAATAAAATTTCTAAATATTTCTAAATCTTATTTATGAGAGAGAAAGAGAGAGTATAAAAGTGTGTGTTTACATTATTTCGTTTAATATTAACTATTTCTTTTATATATTTATAGCATAAATATTTTTTTATGCGGTACATTTCAAATTTATGTTCTTGTCCATGACAAGAAAAATAAATCGAGATCAGTAATCGAGCTTAGTGAACAAAACGATTATTAATCGTATCGATCAAAGGGACTGTGCACAGCGTTTGCATGAAATTATGCGGCTGATAACGGTAGACATCGTCTTCAATGTGTGCAACGAAGACGCAATCCTCTGGCGTATTAGCGCCGGCGCAAGCTGGCTATCAATATTAACAAGATAGTAATCGGACGCCAGATGTAGTGACATGTTCGATCGATAACGGATAGTTGGTCCCGAAAGAGACAAATCAATACTGAAATGTTTCGTTTCATCATCGTCGTCGTTCTTTCGCCGATGTAACAACTACGTGTCATCACGACACTTTTAGATGCGTACAACTCATTTGCGCGGATACACTCCAAAAAAGCTAAAATACGATTCGGTTAATAATTAGGCAATGAATAGTGATGAGCTGGAACATGTCACTCGAGAAATTGTATTCCGCCGTGGAATTTTAGATTCGTGTCAATGTTAGCGCTTGTCTAATTGCATCATCATTAATCATGCGTTTAAGTCACGTTTACGAACGCTTTCCTTTTCCATCGGCTCAACTTTGAACCAAAGCCAGATTAATATGTGCATATAAAATCCTATAAATTTACTTCAATTTACTTCAAAACAACTTTAAACGTGACAAAATATATAATTCAATAACTTCACAATTAAAACTGAATTGAAATTAAATATTACGTTAACCTCAGTTCAAGGACATTCAAAGCGTATTTTAACTTGGATGCGGCACACTTCATGCGCGCAGAATTAAATAATCATCAAACTTTGATCCGACCGCTCGTTTTTCCAAGAGGGTAAAATATCCCAACTTGCCAGATAGAAAGCCGAGGCAAGGGTTAATCATAATAAAGCACTGAATAATCATGAAGTTAATCGCGCGACACACGAACTGAAACCTTCTCGCTGACGATAGGAAGAGCAAAGGGAACGACGAAGCCGCGCGATCCCCCGGCGCATTAGCGCCGGCGCGAATGGGCCATCAATATTAATAAGATCGTATCCGAACATGGGCGGACACGTATAGAGACGACCGATCGAATGGCCAATTTGCCTAGCGGTTAGGCGAGCCTTTTTCGTCTCTCGCTTTTCTTTCAGTGCGTGTATTCTCGCTTATTCTTAGCACCGAGATGTGAGAAACGTCGCTGTATTAATGTGCGGGAAGGGAGATGCGTCGTCTTTCACCGCACGAAATCGTGCCCGAGGGAACGCATCGGCGAACGAGGCTTAAAGTGTCGTAATAACGACGTCGACGTGGTCCATAAACATTGGCCGACGGTATGGACTTGGCTGAATTCATCGGGAACGTATCTCGTCGCCTCTGGCGATGCTCGTGTGCGGCTCCCTCAAAGGTAAACGGTGTACCGGGCCCATTCGATGTTTGCAGTTGCCACCGCGTGGATAGAAGAGGCCACTTGGAGCGATCTCTCCTAGCTGATTGTTTGAACGAATGTTCGCTTTTTCACGAACGTTCGTTAATAGTAGAACATGCTTCTTCCGGAAAACGTAGTTATCTATATTTGATAAAGAAAAACAAGTTCTGTCGGTGACGGAAGAGGGAAGAGGAATTTCCGCGGTAAAGCACTATTTCGGCGAGATAAATCGTTTCTGGTATACCAAGAAGTGGTGGTTGTCGGGTCACGAAATACCGTAGTTAAGCTCGGAAAGTCTTTATATTTTATGAGAGGTCCAATCTGGAAAATGCCCCTAAATGCAGCAATGCGCCGGCATCGATCGCGGCTTTGTTGCCGCATAGATATGAACGAAATACACTGCCGCTAATGCATACACTACAGATAATACCGAGTATCCTAACTTTACGGCGTCCATCACGAACTCGTTCCGCTCGCCGCAGCTGCTCCCGCTAATACTTCAACATAGGCTGTACCCCGTCGCGTGCGCGCATACAAGAGGGAGCGAGAGAGAGAGACTTGCTCGCAGATTCGGTCGCGAGCAGACAAGCGGAAAACTCGAGGCATGCCGGCAGTGCGGGTTTCGACAAAGTGGCGCGCACTGACGGGATACGAAATTAGCTTACGGATTTGCGATAAGCGGCTTACGTTTCGAGCAAGGATAATCCCGCGTCCCGCAATCGATTCTTGATCGTCGGGGAAACACTTTGAAGTCGCGCTTCAGCTCGTCTGATGGTTCAGCGGGATTCGCGCATTGCGCTCTAAACTACACTCAAACAGAACGCGATGCCCACTTGCCATCGGAATAACGATCTCGACACCTCCGTCAGAGAAGCGATGGCGCGATTATTTAGGGTCAATGCCCAATGACCGGAATCGGGGCCTATTTCGACCGACAATCGCGCGGCAGCTGCAGCATCAACTGGCGCCGATAGACGCGCGAATCGGCGCCGGCCGCACGTCATAAATCACGATAGCGGCAAATGTTTTTGTCGAAGTGGCCCGCATGCGTTCGATCTGACGTTCTGTCAGTTCTAAAGAGCCGCGCTGATTTTTCGGATTGCGATTTACCGTCTTGATGTTACAATTGATGTTGAAATCAAAGTGCGAAAATTTTACAAGTTTTTAGATCGATTCTGATGTGAATTCTCATTGACAGTTTTTTATATTTCTTTCCTGTATGTGGTAGAAAATACAAGCAAAAAATAATTTATATAAAATTTAAGTGACGTGCATTAATTTAAAGAGTAAAAAATAGACAAATATATGTAATGAGTTTTCTAATTTTTTGCGCGCACTTTAATATTAGATTAAATCATTAGGTTAATAGATAGATAATGGAGAATTTAATCAGTCCGGCTTAGTAACTCGGTCGGAAAACGCCGCACAACTTTAGCGTCAGCATTCCACACTTAGTATCCGTAATCTAACGGGCGCTACGATAGAGAAATCTTTAATTAAGTTAAAGGCGCTCACCTCCTCTCCTTTGATGTCTCTATATCGAACCCATTTGCCCAGTCGCGGCCTCCAGTACTCCAGCATATACGCTTCTGCGAATTCAACACCCACGCCGTTTCCGAAGCGGCCTTGGGTAGCGGTGGCCGTGATCAAGTGGACCGTATGAAGGTCGATCTCCAGCCACTCTCGAGCTTCCTTAGTGATTTGGTTCTTAGGGCACCAAGCGCCGCCGAGATTTTCCGATTTCAATCTATAATCAACACAATTGAGTATTGAGTTAATTGTCATGTCAGTTCCTTTAAAATCGCATCGATATGCGATTCTTCTTCAACATTTATATTTCATCTTCTAATAATACATTAATATAATTATCTTCATATATCAAGTTTTTGTACCAATGTATTATTATTTAAAATGTAAGAGAAATTAAGAGAACGTATGATTTGATTGAAGTAATTAATACATATAAAATATATAAAATCTCAAACAATCTATACATTCTGAGCAATCTGTCTAACCATTAATTTGAAGTTTCACTAAATTTCAAACGCAGTATATTTCCAGTTCGGCTCCGCGTCGGCTCATAAAAGTAACAATCTAATTAGATGTGAAAGTATCGAGTTAGTTTCTCGCCAGAACCGTTTATCTTCGTTATCCAAAGATCAACCAATGCGCAGTCGGCCATCGAAATCCTCGAATTCCGATATTATCGCGTCTCTCTCTCTCTCTCTCTTGAATGTTATTTTGCTGACGCCACACGGACTGCACTCACAACGTAAACTCGAATTGCATTTTAATGAAGCTTAAAAGATTTGGCAGTAGAGTAAAAGGATATTTCGAATTCCTTCTTGCTTTGAGAGTAAACGCGTGTTCGTAAGCTCTCGATAATGTTCGTAGAATGGTATATTTATTTTAAAGAAAGATCACGATAAAAAAACATACATTATATTATTTATAAATTGCATCTGTTGGTATTGCTACAACGTTGTCGCAACAAAATAAAATCAAAGATTAAAGGACAAGATATTATTTGTTATTAACGCGGAGGTCCGAGAACGTGATAAATATCGTCGCCGGATCGAACGTCAGAATGGGCTTTCCGACTCACGAAATCATCGAAAATCCGGAAGCTTATCGAGATTTCCAAAGTCCGGTCTCCGAACGTCGAATTTACATAGGTGGGAAATCAGAGATTCCAAGTGACCACGTATCATCTCGCTCAGGTGATACGGGTCGAACGAGGAAATACGCGGGATCATTTATACGTTCAAGCTGCGCCCTCGTCTTGTGCTACAGTTTTAATCTTCGAGAGGTCGAAAGCAAGGCAAGGAATGAAAGAGAGAGAGAGAGAGAAAGGGAGAGAGTCCTGTGTCGAGGCCAGCATGAATAAAACATGAAGCGCGAAGCGCCTTCCCTAATTGCGTGGACCGTTTAAACGCTCGACTAAGAGTGGCGCTCCTTTTCGACGCTACGCCAAGGATACGTACAGTTATATACGGGGTGGGTGTATTCTTCTCAAATTGCAGATTAGGAATCGCTGTGTGAAACAGTCCTGCAGACTCAGCACGCTCAACATATATTTCAACGCGCCGGAGAAAGAGAAAAGCGGCGAAAAAGGCAACAATTCGCGACATTACGCTGCAGCGACGGGGGATGATTGTCCGTTATACGAGACGTTTACTGCGACGAAATAAGATACAGCTTGTAATAAAATGGCGCGACAAACTGCATTATTACGATACGGAAAAATGATTATAACAGTCTTCCTCGATAATGAGGGATATAAGTGAAAATATGTGTTATACGTGATGCTTGAACCATCGCTGATCCACGATGCTAATAATCGCGACCTTACGTTTGTCATTAGTCGAGTACGATATAACGTTTCTGTATTCTCAATATGTGTCTACGCCCGTTGTTATAATAGCCATGGCCGCTTTCGCGAGATTTACAACCTGCGTGGTACTGAAGCACCTCTTTATCGCTAACAACCGGCTCGCGCAACACCAGCTGGTTAGCTGAACGTGGAGCAGCAATGATAAAGCGAAGGTTTCACGGCGCAAAGGTTTCTATACATGCGAATTTGTTACGCGTGTGTCTGGATTTGTAAATTTATTTATTTGTAAAAAATTTCACAAGCAATGTTTGTTTTTACAAACAGAGAAGTGATTTCGAAAAGTGATTTAAAAGTTTCGCGATCACATTGTGATAATTGGGGGGACAAAGTTATATGTACATCACGAAATGTTTGTGATGGACGCTCCTGATAAATGAGTAAAGAGGAAATTATTTTTTTTTGTTTGCAACAAATACCGATCGATGATATTTATTTAAAACACTGCAGCTGCTGCTGGTGAATTTTAATTTCCGCATATGTACTGTATTGACGATAGCGATTCGATCAGACTGAAATCGAACAACTCGTGAGCCCGACAGGAGCGAACGATTAAAACAAATGCATTCAACGATGTTGCACGCAGCAACACGGCGTTACTTCGTGATAGTAGCGCGTGATCCATAAAAACAGATAAACAAATAAGTTCGTGTGATACATAGTAGTATTTAAAAAGAAAAACAAACAAATTTGTTATTACACATATTTGAAAAATATTTCAAGCGCATCTTGTGCGTATATGTGATAAAAAAAAATTGCGACAAGATTACGCGAATTTACTTCGAAATAAAAACTTTAACCTTTTGGTGAAAAAATTATTTTTCAACAGAAATACCATCCTTCTTCCGAATTACAAAGTTTCGCTATCTAAACTAAATGTAAATGTATGCAAACGCGAATTCACTTCTGCGAAGACAATATCCCGCCCTCTCGGCTCGTTGTTCCTCTTTTATCGTCAAAAATCCGCGGCGATGTTCAAAACCGGCTCGCGGGTTCTATTTATAATAACTTACCGAGAGTGGTTGCGCGCGCGCGCGCGAGGCGAGGAAGGATCGAGGTGTGTGGTCTCTGCGCGCGTGTTCTCCAAAAAGACGATCCCGTATAATCGTTTCCTCGGCCGTAGGACACGACGCCGAACCACCGAAAACTCCGTGTCGTTCTCTCCGCACGAGCTGACACGGTCGGACGGCATTAAATCGAGCAAGACGAAAAGAGGATGGCGGCACCAGTGGCGAACTTAAATTTTCCATCGCGTCAACCGGCTCCGCCAGACCGATTCTGCATTCCGCATTCGGAATTAACGGGCACGTGACAGCGGAGGGACTGCTCGCTATCCGCGCGCGTTAACGCGTCTGCATTATGCAAACCATCGATCGTGAAGATTGACGGACATCTCTCGGTAAGCCGCGCCGCGCCGTGAGTGCTCCGCCGGAGAGCGCGGCGGGAAGCGACGCAATCGATGGAAAAAGATTCGCGCGCGATTTCGTACGACAAAAGCACACACCGTCGTCCCCGTCAGCCGCGGTCAGAATTTAATTTCGCAGTGAAAAAAAAAAAAAAAAAAAATCGCCGTTATTACCGTTTCGACGACGACGTTGTCGGTCACGAGAAAATTGAATCTGTCACGCAGCGGAATTTTTATCGTTAGGAATTGAACGATCGTCACACGAAGAGAGAGAAGTTATTTTTCAGTCTAATACAACGCACGGAAATACTCGGAACACGACGTAACGATGTTAAATACTCATGCCGGTGGAATAAAGAGATTCCTTGTTACATTATGCGACTGATCAATCCACATCCAATTATTCCACAGCTCTAATTATATCGGTAATTAATTAATAGCCGTCGTCGTGGTAATCATGGATAATTTTACTTGTGCAATCAGATATTCAGATATCGGTTCGTTGGCCGAATAAATCCATTGACCGCAAATATTCTTTAGACGTGTGCCAGTTTTATATTCATCTCTTAATCACATCTCGATTTCTCCGCTCGTTAAACGCGGTTTGAAAAAAATTCCGCTCTATAAAGCGAATTTGCGGCTTCAACGAGTTCAACGACGACGACGACGACGACGACCAAGTTCTCAACTAGTTCTCAACTAGAACGAATAAATAGCGAAGCGCTCTTTGTGAGGCGGCAACCGGCTGGGCGCTTCTTTTGTTAGTAGCGTAAAATATATATTTACATTCTCGAGTTAAATGCCACGCGACAATGAGCTCTCACTGGCATTATCTTTGCCGATGAGCGAGCCGCTCCTCTCGCGCAATAAATGTTATCGCGATAGACTGCAGCTGGGCAAAAGCACCTCTCTTTAAAGAAGAACCGGTGCGATCCTCTCTTGTCGCAAAATCGAGAAGATAATCTCCCGTCACTTACCGACCGAATTTTTACTGGTACTTGCTGTCCTTTGTGCCGCTTCTGTCCTTAATACGAGATGCACTTACGTAGCGCAAATATTGCAAGACTAAACGATTTTAACACTTACATCATATACAAATTTCTCGTCTATCTTCTTCGTGACAAAGAGAATTTTTCTTATATCAAAAAAACCAAGAATCTATATTTAGAATCTATATTTAGCGCTAATTAACGTTGATCTTTGTGCGTCGAAAAAGAAATAAAATGAATATAGAGATAGAAATCATTTTGCCGGACCGTTTGCGAAACGTCAGTTAGATCAGAGGCTATTTTCGGAGAACTCTCTCTTCGTACGCGATGCTCGGGGCGTCTCTGTTCCAATCATTCTGCGAAGTCTTGACTCGAAGCGTTGAGAAGGAGAGCAAGATCGAAAACGGAATCCACTTCGGCGTTGCTCGACGCAAGCAAGCGTAATCGGCCGCGACTATAAGCGGCACGCCTGTCTCTTTTAACCGCCGTCTTCTTCTCATCTGTGCCTTTCTAAATTATAGTGTATCAAGTAATGGCTCTAAGTAAGAGCCATTACAAACCCGTTAAAAATCCGCTAACTCGACGCCAACTCGCGTTCTTTTCGTGGCAAATATCTTGTATCGTGCAGTTTTCCCTATATTCAGGAAAATCGTTCGTATTATATTTCAAGCTGTTCGGAAGCGCGCGCGTGTGTGTGAAAGTGTATATACGTGTAACCGTCATATACGCGTATAGCTCGCTCTCCTCTCCGTTTGAAAGTTTTAGCATTATTAACTATACATGTACGTACGTGTGCAACGTCACGTAAACAATAACAACTAAAATATTCCTCGCTCTCGCTGTTGAAAACAACAAACCCGAGAGCTTAATGGTATGCATCGATGTAATTAACACGTAATCACGGTTCACTCATGGAAAATAAATTAAAACGCACTCGCTATTTTCGTTCCGAACAAAATTACGCGGCGAAAGTCGTCTCGTGATTTCTCAACCCTCTTCCCTTCTCGTTCGTCCAATCTCTCCACGTGGATATCTCGCCCCGCGTTCTATGTTCCTATTGGTGTCTTAATTGCAGCCATTCTAGAAATGCCGCGCTGTGAACGGAAACACGAAGAAAAGGAACGGCGGAAACGTGCGGAAAGAACGTGCAGCTGCGCGATTCCTGAAAGGAGGGTGCAGATATACGCGAAATATAGCGTTTCGTTCTTTTTTTTTTTTCTTGCGCGCCAATTGCACGTCAAAAATTTTTCACTCGATAATTGAAAAAGACGCGCTCCATTAGCCCTCTCGCGTTATACGCGTCCTGGCGTAAAACTGTTTACTTTTCCATTCACGGGTGATTTATTGCGGCTTACGACGCTGTACCGCTCAGATGTGTTCGATTGAAATTTACAAAATTGTTTTAATTGTATTATACAGTTTTTCTTTTTCTTCAACTGCCTAAAAAATCACTTATATGTCGCAAAAGAATGAAAAATCGCGTATTTGCACAGTAATACAAACACGTCTTTTCGTACATTATATCTATTTACAAACAAAGAGCTCTGCATCAACATTCATGTAACTGTTCAAGTTACGAACCACTTATTCTATATTCCGGGTATTTTCAGTCGCTAAGAGATTTTTCTCGTGTAAAGCGCACATCTCCAGTTGTTTTAATTCGCAACGGCGGACGTTTTCAGTATAACAAGTGTCCATTTTTTTTTTTTTTTTTTTTTTTTTTTTTTGAATACGCGCTCTCGACGCCCGCGGTGCGCGAGAAAGAAAAATGTGCCGTAACCGCGGTAATTCGCATCGGAGGGGCGCGCAACGTTCGTCGGCCTATCATCACGCGAAATTCTGAAGAAAATGGCGGGGCAATTCTCTTTTTCTTTCTTTTTCTCACGTTTGAACAACAACAAAAGAGAGAAAGCGCGCGCGAGCGCGGCTGTAAACGTTCGCAGCATCTCGCGCGCGCCTGAGGCCGCCCTGTATTAAATTAGATGGTGACGTGCGCGGAGGAGGATCTCGAGCGCTCGCGCGATGTGGGGGCGCGCGAGCGGAGCTCATCAAGACTCGGAGGCCCATTCAGCCGGTCATTGTCTGCGGTAATGGAATGTATTAATATCGGAGAGCCCGCGGGGCCGTCGACTAACGCTCCATGTATACTCCCCGACCTTGGTGCGCTGCCGCGCGCACCCGTTCGGTTCTACAACCGCGGCCTGGTCTGGACTGGGATACGTCCCGTGGGATGGAATATTCGTATAAACCGCCACTACACTGCAAACCGCCGGCGAATACCGGGGCCCCACGCATTAATATCTAAACGCGTGCGCGAGAGAAGGAGAGAGAGAGAGAGAGAGAGAGAGAGAGAGAGAGAGAGAGAGAGAGAGAGAGAGAGAGATCGGGGTGGTTGGCGCACGTACTCTGCCAGTTGCATCTCGTATTCATGCGTTGCACCGGCGGCTACCAGAGGCGTTACATGGCCAACCCTTTTGCCACTGGTCAGGTGTAATGCTCTTTTTAGTTCAGGTATGATACGTCAAAGGTCCTTTTGTGATAATTGCGTTAGAGAGGACGAGAGGGCTTGCTGTTTCTATGATGCCCGTGTCTGTGCTGAAGGCGATCTGTGTTTTGCACTACCAGCCATTTCGCAAATGTTTGCCAGACGAAATGGATACACGAACGCGATGGAACAGAGTGAGAGCAAAATGTAGCAGCGCGGCGCTCGCAGGTGGAAATTAATTTGGAATGAAATTAATTCTAGCGTCGTACTTAATCGTTTATTAATTCAGTATAAAGCAAAAAGTTACGTTAAACATGTATTCGTAATTAAGCTCGTTTTAGTATATTAATTTCCGGGGACACGTATAAAACGGAAGGTTTTAAGTATCTATTAATGTTATCATTACTATGAATAATTACAAGCGCAAATAGCACGATTAAGAGACAGCGTCGAATAATGACGTAGAAATTATTAACGCAGAACAGAACGCACGTTATGCGGCAGTATGTAAATCCCCGATCGGCCATAAATTCGCGATGAATAATTTTTTGTCGGCCGCAATTAAAAATAAATTTGCTTTTAAACCAAAGAACAAACCAGCGCTCCGGGAGAAACGATCATTTTAAAAACAACTCCATAAATATTCATTTCGCGCGAGCAAATGCCAAACGAGAAACGATAGCTATCGGATCGAAAGATACGCGGATTACTTAATTATACGTTGTTGCCCGGAGAATTTATTTTCGCGGGGATAGGCGTTAATTTATAATTACGCTTCGTAAGCTTTCTCGCCCGCCGTCTCGGCGGGGACTTTTTTTGATTTCACTACACCCTGCGATAAGAGACGTCGACTAATCTCCGTTAGCCGATCTTCGCGCGCATAAGCGGGACCAAAGCTGCGCCTCGGTTAGATTAGAAATAATTACGTTCACGACCGGTTTGCTCTCTTTGTTCGCACGTAATAACGTCTTTCGCCATAGACTTACAAACCTGATATTCCGGATTTTACGTATTAACGAGCGCAGCCGGGCGGTCTTTTAGTATTCATGCGCGCGAAGGCGTCACAATTAACTCTTTCGCCGAAGCGGTGTGTTTTACTTTCACACAAAACTCCTGTGGTTTTCTTTGACAACGCTCCTAAAAAAAAAAACAAAAAAACAAAAAAACAAAAAGTGAAGAGTGGCATGGCTCAAACGCATAATTTTGTGATAATAAAAATGATACACCGCACAAGAGCATAATAATTTGCTATAGTTAGTTTTATGAATATTCCGTCGCTTTCACACAAGCCCAATTTTTGTTGTGTGTGCAAAAGACGTCGGAATCAAAAAAATTTTTTTTCTTTCGTTGCAAACGTTTACACGCAGGTCGTTTTGCGATATATCGGCCGCGTTACGTCGGGTCAATCGGCCGCGCATCGGGTGCAACAGAAGGCGCCGGTAGATACGAGTGATCGATGGCAGTCAGGCCAGACTATCCGAAATGAAAAACTGTCGCTTACCGTGCCAGGTGGGGACCGACGTTTCCGGCGTCGAAGGTGGAACTGGCGTTGATATCCGCGTCCGGGATCGCCCCGGACTCCATGCCGAGCGGCGCGATGCATTGGGCTGCAACAAACGAACGTGGCGTCGCCGAGGTTAAAGCGAGGTTTGAATTTATATACCGCCTCCCTATATAGCGCATCGGCGTGCATCATGGCCGGATCATAAGCGGCTAAATAACCAGCTAACCGAGATGGATCTGCGCGATAGCCGCTTTACGCTCTCGTGTACGGCTGCCTGTCGTGCGGGTGGAAGTTACAGTTTGAGGGTCGGGCGGTACCTGCACGCGGAGGAAGCAGTAGAGAGAGAGAGAGAGAGAGAGAGAGAGAGAAAGACAGAGCAAGAGAGAGGGAGAGGAGAAAGAGGAAGAGAGGTCGCCTCAACGTTTCCGTATCTTCTGGACCAATCTAATTGTTTCATAGGTGAACACAGCTGTTTTGCGAGGATCTGCGCCACTGCCGACTGAAACGCCAAGAACGAGATATCTTCCTGCACGAGATAGCCGCAAGTTGAGTATTTATTGCGTCGTTGTGTACAATACCGATCGCATTCTATACCGCATTCTAAAGACGACGACGACGACGACGAAAAATGACTTCGATAACGGAAAACCGAGATGCGAAACGCGACTCGTGAAAGACACATGCGCACGCGAAGTTTACGTCTTGGTCATAATAAATTGACGACGTTTTTAGGCGTCGTTGTACGCTCGCTCGACTTTTACAGATCCTCGACGGAGCGCGCTCATTAATGAGAACCATAAAACGCTTTATTTTCGCAAAAGATTTAATATCGTGAAAAGAATATTCCCGCGCGCGCGCGCGCATCACCGATCGGTCGGTCTCCCGCTCGAGAAGTATCGAGTACTCAATGACAGGGTTAACGGCCATCGAAGGAGACGATACCGTCTACTTTGCATACATTATTCCGATCTCTACATGGCGCGAGCATTTTCGAGAGGCGTTACCGCGGTCCATCCGGTCGTGCAATAAAGTTCGAAACCAAAGTATATGATGTATGTTCGCATTCATACGTGTCCGTGTCACGGCGGTATCATTAGGGACGAGGACTCGCGACATTTTTTTTTTTTTTTTTTTTTTGTATTTTTCTTCCTTCAAGCGCCATTAACCGCCCACGCGTTATCGGCCCTTTGTGTCTTTCTCTCTTGGAAATACGTAGAGCACGGACGCAATCATCCCAGGCGGCCGCGAGCGTATACATTGGCCGTGCACTTCAACGGACTGTATGCTTCGTTGTTGCCATCGTGTCAAAGCCTAGCTTGAATTCACAGACGCGCGTATAGTGTGCGCGTTATACAGACAAGAGACGCGCTTTACACATGAAGTTGCACCAATAATACCTCAATAATATCTTAACAACGAAAAGTGCAACTTTACGTATAAAGGCACTAATGCCTCTGCCTGCACACGTCGAATCCTTGTAATTCAACAAAGGACCGCACATCGAAGCGTAACTAATTCACGCACGACAATCCGGATCGGTAAAAGCTTGCCTTGCTCTGCCTCGGGGCGAGGTCTCATGTGTATGATGCGCGCAGCGGCATCGATTACGGCATTATACGCGGGTCGAAGTAATGATACCATTACGCGCGGCGCGGAAACTGCTAAAATTTAAAGTAGTCTGGGCGGATCCGACGACGGTACACACGTAGTATACACCGATAACGCCTAATGCCCGGATATCGAGTGCAGGTGCGGAGCGCGCGATGGAGTTGAGAAAACGGGGAATGAGAGAGAGAGAGAGAGAGA